>PVKA01010642.1:34383-63895 GCA_004027165.1 Ctenomys sociabilis
TTTTTTTTTTTTTTTTTTTTTTTTTTTTTTTTTTTTTTTTTTTTTTTTTTTGTCTTTTTGAGACAGGGTCTCACTATGCAGTTCAGGCTGGCCTTAAGCTCACTTTGTAGCTCAGGCTGGTCTTGAACTCACAACAATCCTCCTGCCTCAGCCTCCCGAGTGCTGGGATTACAGGCATGCGCCACCACGCCCGGCCCTTCTGTTTTTATTATTGTTTCATATTTTGTATACTTGGAATTTTAGTTGGTTAAAATTATTATCAAGGGCCAGTTTTTAATTTATTTATTTATTTTTTTGCGGAACCAGGGATTGAACTCAGGCCCTTGTGATTGCAGGCAAGCACTTATTCTACTGAGCCATCTCTTGGGCCCCTAATATTTACTTTTAAAATTTCATTTGTAGCAGTTGTCATTCTGGCCCTGTAGTTTGTTTTTACCTAAACAGTTGTGTTACTTTGTTTTAATATCAAATCATATCATAATCATAATCTTTTTCTTTTTCTTTTTTATGTTTTAACTGTCAAATTGATGTTTTAAATGTTTGGTCTGTTTTGTGCCTCTCATTCAACTTAAAACCTTCATGTTTTTATCTTTATAGTGCTTGGGGGTGACGTATTACTTTAAGTTGCATCGGAGCACCACCCACTGTGTGGCACTGGTGCATGTGAGATGATAGCCCATCCAGGGTCCTAGTGCAGTGTTTTGAAGTAGAGTTTTGCAGATTAATTTGGCCATATGTTGTAAGATGTGCAAATAGTCTGCATGGTAGGAAGCAGTCTAGTTTTAAGTCTTAAGTTGGATGCCAGGGTTGTTTATGAAGGAAGTTCTGTGGATTTACTTTCAGGGTCTGTTACGTTTGGCTCATGAGTAGGAGTCAGTTTTTTCAGTACCTTAGGAGCCAGGCTGTCACAGCGTCAGGAGTAAAATAGGACTGAGGCTGAGAGAACCTCTGCCTGAGAGCCAGGCCTGTCAACAGTATAATGTGTTAGGAGCTCTTTTTCTGGGAGGTGGCCAGGACTTATCTTCATTGTGACAGTGGTTAACTTGATGGAGTGGAATCATAAATCAAGATCCCAGATAACAAGAAAGTAGGAAGTACCTTATACTACTTGTAACTGATTTGAAGAACATGACATTTGCAAGACCTGCTAAGCACCCCTACCTGGCCTCCCTGGGAATTCTGGCATCAAGGCCTGACTGGCATTGATTGTTGATCATTAAGAAATTTTAATTCCAGACAAAAATTAACTATTGTAGCTGCTATGCTGAATACCCATGGTATAAAGAAATTATAAAGTTGCTTACAAGTTATGTGAAAGCTGTTAATGACATAAGTATAAAATGTTAGCGCACTGCTTTGACAAAGACAGACAAGTTTCTGATTTGTGTATTCTGTCCATAAGTTTAGTGTCACTCAAAGTAAAGATGACTCCACAAACTTTGTCTCCAGAGATCTGGAATGAAGTAGAGTCATCCACAACTCCAGAATTACTCTTTTGAATTTGCCCTCTGGGGCTTGTATTATGACATGAACATTCTAGATCCTGAGTAAGAGATGCTAAGTCAAGCAATAGTATTTGGATTTAGTTTTATAGTATTGTTTTTCAGAATGAAAATTTTGCTTCAGTCTTTATTCAAAATAGAAGGGAAAATTACTAAGTCTTGGGTTAAAGAAAAAAATTATGATTGTGATATTGTAAGCTGTCTTACATTTATGTAGTGACTTTGTTCTCTTCAGTGTAGGCATTAGAATTTAGCTCTCTATGAATGACAGATATAAATGACCTAGGATTTGCTCATCTTTATTTTAGTGAAAGATAAAAATGTACAGTTCCAAATTTGTTATCTTGGGAAATATAAAACTACATATTTAAATAGAAAAAGACTTCTCTTTCAGGAGCATTGTATCTGTTTTCAAATGGGGCATACATTAAGATCATTATTAATTTATATTTATTCCTATATCCAGTAATATGTAGTAGAACATTACCAGGTGTAGATAGTATTTATTTATTTATTTATTTTGTATTTCAGGGAAGGGTCTACAGGGTATTCAGGATCTCACTACTAGATTGGACTCATAGTGATCCGTCAGTTTAGAGCCTCCCAAGAGCTGGGACTGCAGGTGCACCACCGCACCCAGTCTCAATTGCTGTCTCAGCGGGCCCTGGGGGTGGGGCCAGCACTGCAGGTCCTGGGATTGAACCCCTGGCCCCTGTGCCTGCTTGCAGGTGCTTTAATCCCGCTGAGCTATTTGACTGACCTTAGATAGTATTTTAAAATGAGATATTACCATGCAGTTGCACAGAATCCACTAGAACATGCTTACACACTCAGCTTTGAAACATACAGTCGAGCGGAATAACATCTTGACTCAAAAAATGAAATAAGGTTTTATTCCTGGAAACATCCTTCCATTGAAAAGTGGGCTAAATGCAGGTTGACCTGATTCTTGCTTAAAACCAGGTCTTGACTGGAACAGAGGAAGGAGAGCCTGGTGCCTTACTTTCTACCTGAAGAAAGTAGCATAAGACCTGGTGCCTTACTTTCTACTTGTAGCAAGAAAGGAAAAAGAAATTCTCCTAGCTAGCTCCTTTCCTGGCTTCTGTCTTTTATATGTTTGGAATCTCTGTTCTGTTTTCTTGAAGGTTGGTCCTAATTGTTTCTTAACACAGGAAAAGTCCAGGCTTTTATTCTCCCCAGAGACAGTGTTGGCCCCTTTAGCAGTTTCCCTTACAAACGTGAAGTGTAGTTGGAGGAGCTGTCCTTTCAGCACCCGAGTCCTCAGTCAGGTCTTCTAAGCCCTCATGCATGTTAATAAATAGTGAAGGCCTACTGTGTGTTGGCAGCTATGCTTTAGATAAGAGGGAAGTCGGGAGAGTATAAGAAAAAAAAATGTAGTAGGTAGTTCCCTTCAGTGGAGTTTGAAGACTGAGTTGAGGAATAAGATAATAAATACAAATTTGTTGAAGAGGCACATAGCTTTTCATCAATGTAAATGCTTGCAGGGAGGAAAAGAGAATATTCCTTGCTTGCATGATGAAAAACACTCAACATGATATATATATATTTCTCCAAGAAGATTTTTAATCTCTCTTTAGTATCAATGTTCTTGGCATATTTTTCTCATTCATATAGAGGATAGGCAAAAATTAGTAACCAGTCAGGAATCATTTTTAAGACTTGCAAGCACTGAAGGCACAGCAAGAGATTTAGAGGCTGAGAGCAGAAGCTTTAGCTGAACCTCTGGTATGAAATCCCACAGCACTATGATTGGCTACCAGGTGAGCTGCCATGTCTCTAATTGGCAGGGTACAGAATCTGCAGCTGCCATGGGAGATGTCGACTTTGAGGATGCCATACTGTATCTGCAGCTCTGGGGCTGGGCAGCTGCTGACCATGTGATGTTTCAAATCCATAGAGCAAGTGGTCCTGTTGCAGATGGCCATGCTGCCAGGAGGAGCAGCAAGGAGATGGTGTTCCTCTCACTTCTGCCTTATAGTTCCTGTGGATATATGTAGTTGGCAGAACTTAATTGGCACCTAGAACTCTAGCTTTAAGGGAACCTGGGCAAGGTACTTTCTAGTTTTCTGTCCTCTAATATTGAAACGCATGATAGAAGGATTTGGGGATGAAGTCTCCTAGTTTGCTATGACATCATTTTATTTGGGAAGATTGCCAGACATAGTAATAACCTTTCTCTTCTCTCTCTCCCTCTTCCTGTCTCTCCTTCTTTTTCTCTTTCTCTCTCCTTTCCTCATCCTGGAGACAAACCTTGCACTAAACAAACATCCTAACACTGAATAGTACCACCTGCCCCAAGATGATAGCCTTTCTAACAACTGAATCTTTGAGGGTTAAGATGGACTCTCCTTATATACCTGAAGATGTTCCATCTAATTGTTCCTGTAAAACCCAAATGAATGTTAGCCCCAGATAGGACAGAAGCACTATAATTAAGCAAGAACAGATTTTTGAGCACCACCAGAGCCTGAGTGAAGAGTGTGGGCATCAGAGCCTGGCCAAGTAAGGGAAGGAACAGCCAGCAGTGGGCAGCTCCTCTTTTGTTCTAGCCAAAAGTTTAGAAATCTATCTTTGTTTTCTTAGTGTATGAATAAAGTGTTATTATTTTCTGTATTTATTTCAGTAGGCCCAATTTACTTTCATTTTCAGATCTGAAATTTGTTGTATTTTCTGTTGAGACAGTTTGCTTTTGTTTCAGTGACTTGTTGGTCACTTAGTAATCATTTGGCCTGGTGAGTACAGTGGTGAAGAAGGTGGACAGAGTTTGCTCTTGTGGCTGTCACAGTCAAGCAGATCAGCAGGCAATGAGCAAATGCTCATTAAGTGATTGGAACCTTTGTGAGTCTTGGAAACTGGAGATCGCTGTAAGATATTCAGTTGAGGGGAGACCTTGACTTCATTTGGTCTGGGTGTTATGAGGAGCTCTTCAGTGCAGTTGACATTTAAATTGAGACCCGAGGGCTGAGTCTGAATCATCTGGAGGATGATAGAAGAAGACTGAGGACAGAGAACAGGTTTCATGAGTGAAACATAAAATAGCACTTTGCTCCTACAGCATTCAATACTGTATCTAGCCTTCATCATCAGTGGCAGTTGCTATTTCCTGTACATGTATATGGAAGTCTTTTCAAACCTTTTATTTTATTTTATTGAGAGACAAATATCAATGAGACAGTTTCAAAGCTGATTCATAGGACATTTTCAATATTTAATACTCTTTACATTGTTATCTTCTTAGTGGTTATCCATAGTACAAGAAGCAGACAGGAACCTTTTCAAACCTTAATCAGATACCTTAGGCCCAGACTCTAGATTTGAGAGGATTGAGTGGTTGGGTTATTATTGGATGCATCAGGGGCTCAATTGGGGCACTGCTGGGATTCAGTGTTTCCTGGAAAGCTCCTTCCCCATGTATCTCAGTTGGCAAGTCCTGGTGAGGCCTGCTGTGGAAATCTCCTAGGCTGATTGGGTGTTCCCTGTACTCGTTCCCTGTTACTGATGGTTGCCATGTCTGGTCACTGGTGCTCTGTCTTTCAGCTTATCTTCTGCATGGCTGCCAGAGGTCTGCACTATAGCCCTAACAACACTCCCCTCATGAAAGTTACAGGACTTGTTGGTGACACTCAACCGGGCTTGAGCCTTGTCTTGCATCCCAGGGCAGATGATCCAGCCAAACCACACCACCTGAATTTCCCAAGGTCTCTCACACTCTGTTGCCCTTCCCCCAGCCTAGATTCACCCTCACTGGGATCTCAAGACTTGTTGCCTGAGGGGGTTGCTGTGCTCTCACTCTTTGGGGCCTGTTTCAATTGCTGTCTTTCCTCAGAATCCTTCCCCTAGTCACACCATTGGTCCCATTCTGTTGTGGGAGTTAGTGACTTTCCTCATCCTCTGTATTTCTATCGTTTGTGTTGGTACTGAGTTGTGTATGTGTCACTACCATATACTCAGTAAAGCTGAGGAAACCGCACAAAGGTTTAATTAAAATGGTTGGTCTTGAGGCAGGGTTCCAACTTGAGTTTGTTTTATGAATATGTATTGAACACCACTAAGGAGAATGGAAATGAAATAAAGTGAATTACAGTTTCTGTCCTTTTTGTGTTCACTTTATAATGGGGAGATGGAAAAACCTAATGAACAAAATTTGCTGTGTTTACCCTTCCAGGCAGGTGGATGGTTAAGTGGTGTTTTCAGGGTGATTTTGACTCACTTCTTTTTTCTTGTTTCTCAGTGTTAGAAATTGATTTTGCGGAGCTAACCCTGGAGGAGATTATTGGCATTGGGGGCTTCGGGAAGGTCTACCGCGCTTTCTGGGTAGGGGATGAGGTTGCGGTGAAAGCAGCTCGCTATGACCCTGATGAAGACATCAGCCAGACCATCGAGAATGTTCGCCAAGAAGCCAAGCTCTTTGCCATGTTGAAGCACCCCAACATCATTGCCCTTAGGGGGGTTTGTCTGAAGGAACCCAACCTCTGCTTGGTCATGGAGTTTGCCCGTGGAGGGCCTTTGAATAGAGTATTATCTGGGAAAAGGATCCCTCCAGACATTCTGGTGAACTGGGCCGTGCAGATTGCCAGGGGGATGAACTACCTGCACGATGAGGCCATCGTTCCCATCATCCACCGCGACCTGAAGTCCAGCAACAGTGAGTATGTGGAGCTGGGTGGGCCTAGAGCAGCTTCAGCAGGAGGGTTTCCCAGGGAGGTTCAGAGCATCACTGGATGCTGCTGCCTTGTCAAGTGAAAATCCAGGGCTGAGCTGAGTGCCAGGAAGGATTGGTTTAGGGAGGGAAGAATGAGGCACTGTGGGGGTTTTAGGATAATTCTGAACTTATATGAGCAGACAGGCCTGGTGGTGTGTGATTCTGATATTCTGTATGAAAATGTAGATTGATTTTTCCCACTGAAGGGAAGTGTGTTTGTAATCACAGGAAGGGGTTTTCCTCTTTGTGGAGTAGCAGTTAAAACCAACTTACATACTGTCTGAATGTCTATTAACCCTGAACTGGAGGTGCCCTATGGAGTAGGGGCCATCAGAGGCGGAGAAAATTGTTTAACCTGGAACCCGAAGCAGGTGGTGATGTCAGTCTGGAGAGCATGACATGGCTTGGTAGAGTTACAGGTCTCCCAGTTGCCCAGGAGTGCTATTAATTAATTTCATAACTACCTGAGGTTTAATAGCAGACAACTAAGAAGTAATTGTTTTTATTAAACACTCAGAATCTACAAACTGGACAGTAAAGAAAGTGTTAGATATAATTAGTGAGTCTGAGGACACTTCAGTCTTTCTCTTGGGCTGAAGTAGAAGTATTGGAATATGCTTCATTTGTGAAATGACTTGTACGCTCCCATCTGAACTGACAGATGCTTAGAATACATGCTTAAGATCACATTGACAAGGGCTGGCAAGATAGCTCGGTGGACTAAGCACCTACTTAGGCAAGTGCAGGGAGTGGGGCTCGATCCCTGGCACATACTGGGCTGGCCACGCCCCTGGCCACAGAGTCTGGGTGTGGTGATGCACGCATGTAATCCCAGGGCTAGTGAGGCTGAAAACAGCAGGATCCCTATGAGTCTGAGCTATGTAGTGAGACCCTGTACCAAATACATTAAAACAAAAAAAATCACATTGACATCCTATGTTAGGCATTCTGTGTTAGAGGAGGGCAGGAGAGGAAGAAGGACTTTGGAGTTTGAGTAGGACTTTACTCTCTCTGCATTCTTTAGCTTTAACTCAGAAACCCTTTAGACCTTGCTTTAGTCCAAACTGTTCCCAATTGGCTTATTTTCTGTTGATGTTATTATAAATCTGTTCATTTTTTAAAAACTTATTTTGAAAAATGTAGTATTTTTTTTGAACAATATGAATTTTGAAGTTATGTATTAAATAACATTTATTTTAGAAAACTTAGCAGGATGAATAGAAGAGAGAATTGACCTACAGTGTTTTCCTTTAGAGAGAACATAGGACGTATACTTCTGGGCATTTATATATATATATATAAATATATATATAAATTATATATATATATATGTGTGTGTGTGTGTGTGTGTATTTATTTTTGTATTTAGTACATGGACGACAGGGTCTCACTACATAGATCAAACTCATAGTGATCTTCCTGTTTGCAGCCTCCCAAGTGCTGGGAGTACAGGCGTGTCTACCATGCCCAGTCTCAGTTTCAGTCTCAGTGAGCCCTGGGGGTGGGGCGAGCATGGTATATTTTCCAATTTAGAATAGCTTTTTGTATCTTCTATCTGCATGCTCTGATCCCTTAAAAATAGAGAATTTGCATGTTTCAACAGTGTGGAATGCAATGTATGTATTTTGCATTTGGTACATAGGAGGATTGAAATTATATAAAATAAAATCTGGTTTCTCTTATTTCCTGTGCCATTATTTTATCTCTTTATCATGTGATTATTCTTTATCATGTGATTATCTAAAGTTCTATTCCTTAAATGTGTTAAATTCATCTTGGGTAACCTCTTTAGAGTACTTTTTATCCAGAGTTTGGTGGAACCAGGGATTGAGCTCAGTCCCTTGCATTTGCCAGGGAAGCACTTATTCCACTGAGCCATCTCCCTGGCCCGTAAAAATCTTATCATGCTGAGAAAACCAGGTAGAGTTCTGTAATGCTACATAATTGAGCCCATGTAGAAAGCATAGTTGGGATAATAGAATTGTAAATGTCTATTATTTCCTTGATGAAGTTTTAAATTTTAGTGTAATTTCAAGTTTTACCTTTTATAGGATTTATCTTTGAGACTCTAGATCCTTGTGAAGAAAAAGATCCCTTACCAAAGTTCTTTGTAGGAGAAAGTACAGGACTTTATGTCACTTTTTATCCAGGGGACAGTACTCAAAAGTGAGTTTTAGGGTTTTCAGGGGCAGGGTGGGGGCAGTAGTAGGTTTCTGCAGTAGGGCAGTATTTTAAAGGACGTTTGGTGCATCTCTATAATCCCAGAAATACAGGAGTCTGAGGCAGGAGGTTTGCATGTTCAAGTCCTGCCTAGGCAACTTGAGACCCTGTCTCAGAATAAAAAATAAACAGGACTCAATGTAAAAAGGTTCAGAGCTCAATCCCCACTACCACAAAAGAAAGAAAGAAAAAGTAAAGATATGGTCAGAATTGTGCATGATTACATGGTGGTGTTGCAGTCAGTTTGCCCGTAAGTCTTAAGTGAGAGTTGGGGGACACCTTGATGGCAGTCTGCGGATGGAGGCATGCCTGGCACTGTGACACCCAGCAGGAGCCCCATGGGTGCAGGCCTTCTTGTTCCGTTGTAGCGTGTGCAGGATTTGGGGGTTGCCTTTTGCCGTTGTCTCCAGTTTGGGAGTAGTAACTTTGTGTTTTGTGGATTAGGGGATTCTGGCCTGTTTGGTTTGGTTTTCATTAGGGGAGCTAGAGAGTTGGAATTTGGTCACTGTCATGTTAGGGCAGAATACATACTGAGGATTATGTTAGTTGACTTTGAACTAATAGAGAGAGAGAGAGAGAGAGAGTGTGTGTGTGTGTGTGTGTGTGTGTGTGTGTGTGGTGTGTTGTCTGTAGGAAAGAGAAAGGAGCTGGTGATAAACATATTGCAGTTGGTTATAAAATCTTAATAAAAAGTGATTTATAAAAGAAATTTTATTACCCTGGCCACCTACTTCAGGCAGTCATTTACTGTTTAGGTAGTGAAGTGTATGTGACACATAATATCCTATGTTGATGTACAGTCTGCATTATGCTTAAGTTTGACTATATAATGTAAGAAATGGCAGTAAGTAAAGCTTTATAAATTTATTTTTGCAAAGAAGTCCAGCAGGTTTTAGGGTAGTTCCACAGTGTTGTCCAGGACCCCAGGCTTCTATTTTGCATTCCATCATTGCAGTGTGTACATGGCTTGCATTCTCCCTACCACTTTTGGGTCTGAGATGATATCTGGATCACTGATAATTTGATCTAGAACAGTAGAGGCCTGAAGGAGGAGGCAAAGCAGAAGCAAAGAAAAAATGTGTTTTCTTTGTTTGAGTCAGCTCCCAGCACAGCATGCTCCCAGAACTTGCATTCCTGGGCTAGAACATGTGGGTTGTCTCCTCAGAGGAGACTGGAAATGGTGACTTCCATGGGATGGTTTTGATCCCCCTGATAATAAGGGTCTGTTACCAAGGATGAGCTTGGCGGGTACGGGAAGCAACCCATAGTCTTGCCCTGCATTCTTAATGCTGGATGTACTTTGGGAGAACTGTTACCTTGGATACTTAGCATCATACAGCTGAACAAGTTTAGCAAAGCCTTGGGACATATAGTTCAATAAGGACTGTATTGTTTTACTGTGTTACATCATGAATTTAAACACCACATCTTAAAACTCCTTGTAAAAAGCCACTGGCTATAAAAATGGATTTATGTCTCCTTGCTCTATCAAAGTGGGGCAAACAGGTTACTGGACTGTTCACAAAGGCGTGTTTTAGTGGAAAGATCAGTTGTCTTTTTTGGGATAGGCAGATGGATTTCGGGATTTTGTGTAGTAGGCAGTGCATGAAGGCCTTCAGCAGAACAACAATGTAATAGTTCCATTAACAAGTAAATTAATTGGGCTGGATGCAATACTCAGGGAAGAGTATTTGCTTAGTGTAAACTGGTTTAAAAGGAAAACAATTAAATTAATAAAATTGAGATAATATGAAGAGGCTTTGGAAGAAAATAAAGGCTTACAAAAGGAAAGTAGTGTTATTTTTATTATTTAATAACTTTTTTCCTTCTCTTAGAAAAAGAGCATTTACTTTAGTAGTGTATACACTAGATCACACAAAAAAAGCATAAAAGAAAAAGTAGTGTTACAGGGTTTTTTTTAATGCATTTACACTTATTTTTACCCCTAGTGATATCCTAATAAATGCATTGTGTAATGTGCTCTCCCCATCTTAGTATTGTCAGCTTGTATTCCTAGCCACTGCACTGTTGCCACCTACATACTCCAGTGTTTATCTTTTCTTTGAGACAGGGTCTCGCTGTGCAGTTTGGACTGGCCTTGAGCTCACTCTTTGTAGCTCTCAGGTTGGTCGCAGACTCACAGAGATCCTCCTGACTCAGCCTTCGGAGTACTGGGAGATTACAGGCCCAGTTCTGGGGCTGCATGGTGGGGTGGGTACCTGCCTCCGGGGCCAAGACTGCATGACATGTTCGATCCCTGGATCGAACTCTAATCCTTGTGCTTACCAGGTAGGTGCTTATGCCTCTGTGCTATCTCTCCAGCTCCACTCCAGGGTATTTCATTGCACTATTTTATGTAGCCCTGTAGTGCTTTAGTTTTAGATAATTAAGAATAGTCATTTGCCAGCCAGGTGATAGTTACTGTTAGATCTATCTCCTGCCCATATCTTCCCTGGGTTTGGAGTAGCTAATTCAGTGTTAATTTTGTAGCTGAAAGAATGGAGGAGCATAGTGAACTGTAGTTGACTTGGGACTTCCTCCTTTCAGACGCCAGCTTCAAGTTCTTGTGAAGTTTTTGCTGCCTTAACTGCTTTTTTTTTTTTTTTTTTAATGTTTTTCTTAATGTATTTAGTACAGAATCTATAGGATATCACTATACAGATTGGACTCCTAGTGATCCTCCTGTTTTCAGCCTCCCATGTGCTGGGATTAAAGGTGTGCACCACCACATCCAGTCTCAATCTGGAGCGCAGCTAGTCCTGGAGATGGGGCTGGCACAGCATGCCTGGGATGGAACCCTGGGCCCTGCCTCTGCCTAAGCAGGTGCTTTAATCTGCTGAGCTAACTGGCTGACCTATCTGCTTCTTTAAAATAAAAAAAAAAAAAAAAATTACTTATACAGGGTCTTACTATACAGTTTGGACTCATAGTGATTCTCCTGTCTCAGTCTCTCCAGGGCTAGGATTAACAAGAAGGTACTACCATGTCATTTTTGGGTGGGCACCCTGCACCAGTGGTTCCAGGGCTTGTATGCAGTACTAGGGACTGAACCCAGGTTTTTGCATTTGGCAGGCAGGTGCTTGTACCATCTCCTTTTTCCTTAAGAATCATTTTCCCCTAAGCCAAACTGGTCTCCTCTCCTTCTAGAACACACCCTGAGCTTCCAAGTCACCAGGCTCCCTTGCTGTGGGGAAAACTTTTTTGTAGGTGTGCCATGCCCTCGGCTCATCAGTCTGTCTATTCAAATGCTGTCCAGTTTTCTGTGTCAAATCAGACCTGGCTGCCTGTCCTGCTAGCCCATCACAGTGCCTTGCTGTGGTCAGTGCTGAGCAGTCATTTGCTAAACATTTATTCCCTGGTAGTATGGGAACGAATACTTAAGCAACAAGAGACTAAAGCTGCTAGTCCAGCGGTTCTGTGTTCAGATGCCTTCCAGCCAGGTGAGCGGATTTTGAAGCAGCCAGTTTGTGAAGACTATGGCATTTGGTGGGAACAAATCACAGCACTGTGCCAATCTGCAGGCCTGGGTGCCATTGCACCCACTGATCTCTTCTTCATTGGCTGTGACTCTAGGGGTATCCATACGTTTCCAACAAGATTTTGTGTCTGCTTCCTGAACGGTTCCTGGAGATAGTAGGGCTCCAGAGAAATATATATAAAATAAATGGGTAGATGAATGGATAAAGTGTCACTTGAACTGATTTATTTACCAGAACTCAAAATGTAAAAATTTTGTTCTTTTTATGTAGGGATGTTATGCAAACCTCATGTCTGGAATTTGTTCTTCATCCACTATAATCCCCAGACCTTTGGTCTTTCCTGCTTGTCTAAGATCAATGATCTGTTTCAGGACCCTGCATGTGCATTTAGTGTGCATCCACTCCACCCTTAAATGTGCCTGCCTGCTCTCTCCACACTCTTCACAGAGGCTAGTCCTGGCTGCTATCTCCATGGGAGCCACCTGCCACATGCCAGGACCTGCTGGAGCAGGTCATGCCATTTCCACTGGGCTCACTCTGGGTCTGCCCAACCCCAGCATTGTTTTTTCTCTGGGTTAGGAACTGCCAGCCATAGCCTCCTTGTCCATTTTCATTGAGTTGTGGATGGCCTGCTGCCCTTGCACCTTGAGGCCCATGTAGCACCCCTGTCTGCCTCCACCCTGTGCCGAGTGCCCCCTCCAACTTCCTTGAAGTTCAGGAAGCTAAAGGTGTGCTTTCCTGTGGAGTGAGGGTGACAGCACTTCTATGTCTCCTTGACGTGAGGTTGGCTGTGCTTGTTCTAAGCCTGGTGTAGTTGTTCTGACCTGGCTTTTTCTTTAATTTTTAAAAATATCATTTATTGGGCCAGCAAGCTAGCTCAGTAGAATAAGCACTTGCCCAGCAAGCATAAGGGTCTGAGTTCAATCCCCGGTTCCCCCCCCCCAAAAAAAAAAAAAAGTACACACACACACACACACACACAATTTATTTGTTTGGTACAGGGTCTTACTATGCAGCTTGGACTCATAGTGATCCTCCCGTCACAGTCTCCCCAGCACCAGGATTACAGGCATGCACCACCATGCCTGGTTTTGGTGGTGGCTCAGTGCAGGGCTGGCACAGCATGTGGTACCGAGGATCAAACCTTTGTCCTTGCACTAGCTTACTTGCCTAGCAGGTCCTTAGACCACCAAGCTATCTCCTCACATCCTGTCTGGCTTTTGATGGCTGAGAATTTGCTGGCCGTGAGTGTTGGAGTCCTCTGTAGCCTTTATTCCTGCACGCGTAGTAGATGCGCTTCTGCCTGTGGACGAAGCAGCCAAGGCACAGTCATGCTGGCAAAGCCATTGTGGTGTCAGCCTGGTCTAGACAAAGATCAGGAGGAGCTATGGAAGCAGTTTTTCCTATAAGTGAGTAAAATAAGAAGCTGTGACAGAGTGGATCTGGGTGGCAGCTGAAGAAGCCAGTTTCCCATCTTTTCCGAGAGAGAGCTAAAGGATGTCTGTACACCTGATGAACGTACACCTCGGGCAGTGCAGATTTGGGCGCTGCTGCATTACTCCCTTGGGTTCTTTGTATAAGTTCCTCCTTACCGAAGAGGATGGATGTGTTCTGAAGGTTTTTCTGGGCAGAAGTGTACAGGAATTGGATTTGACTTTCCTTGCAGGTGGCTAGGCCTAAGGCTAGCCAGACCCAGAGTGTTCAGTCAGTGAGGAACACCCTCCATACATGCAGAAGTGCGTTCTGCAGGCCTAAATAAATACGTGAATGAGTAAGGCTGAAAGAAGCAGGTGCCCGGCCCGAGACCACCATTGTAGGTACCTGCCAGGAGGACTTGCATGTCCTGTTGTGCTTCTCAGCTTTTGAATGTGGTCTTGCAACCTTGATTTTCTTCCCTCCACCCTGGAGTACTGAGGATTGAAACCAAGGGCTGGTATGTGCTAGACAAGCATCCCTGCTTCCCAGCCCTGGTGGCTGTTTTATGCTGAGCATGTTGTGTTAGGAATAGAACAGTAAGCAAGAACAGTCACAGACCCTGTCCTCAAAGAGCTTTCTGTGAGATGAGAGAGAAGGATCTTGATCTAAACTTTAAAGTCACAGAAAAGGTAAAGTCACAAAGGGGCACGTGGCATGGGCCTGTAATCCTAGCCTTCTGGGAAGCTGAGGCAGGAAAGTTGCAAGTTCACGCCCAATCCAAGCAATTTAGTTATCTAGCAAGAGGATTTTTTTTTTAATTTTTTTTTTTTGTGAAACCAGGAATTGAACTCAGGCCTTTGTGCTTGTCAGGGAAGTGTGTATTCCACTGAGCCATCTTCCTGGCCTTTTTTTTTTTTTTCAGAACCAGGGATTGAACTCACTTATTCTATTGAGCTATCTCCCTGGCCCTCTAGCAAGAGTTTGTCTCAAGATTCTAGAATAGGGCAGGTGTTGGGCTGTAGATTAGTGTGAAGGCCCTGAGCTATTACTGTCAAAAGAACAAAACTGGGCTGGGGATGTAGCTCAATGGCATAAGCACCTGTCTGGCAAGTGCAAGGTCCTTAGTTTGATCCCTGGTATACCTCCCCCAAAAAGAGAAAAACCAAATAAAACAATGAAGACTGTGGCCAGTAGCATGAAGGGGCAGCATGGGTTCCAAGAGGAAATGGATTAGGGACAAGCCTCTAGGACCTTACTGAAGGATTTCCTGAGGAAGTTTTGTGTCAGACGAGATCTAAAGGAAGGAAGAAGCACTCACAGGACAGTGTCGAGGGAAAACCAGGGAGGGGATTCCAGGGTCTAGACAGAGACCAGGAGGCCTAAGGGCCCCATGAGAGTGAGGCCTTGGGGAGGCACCAGAGGGATAATCTTGGGGTTTCCTTCTGAGTTTTTTGTCACCATCTTTCTCTGCGGTAGATCTGAGGAGCCACGGGAGGTCAGGAGAAAGTGGACCGCTCTGTGGGGAACTTCACTTTCTCTTCCCAAAGGTCTGCTCCTGAGCCCTGCCTGCCTTTCCTTCCTATTTGGTCCCTTGAAGGGCTTCTCTGTGGCTGCAGTAGTGCCCCGAGGCAGCGTCCAGGTGCTTAGAGAGCTTGTGCTACCTGGAGGGTCTCAGGAGTGGCTCTGTTGGTGGGCTCCTTACACGGTAAGGAAAGCCAGCATAGCGCAAGGCAAGTATGCACAGGTGTGTTGGCTAGGATGTCTGGATAAACCTTTGGTCTTTTTCCTTTTGCATCTGTGCCCTCTGATTTGAGCTCTTCCCTCCCCAACATCGCTCTCCCAGTAAACCTGGTGGTAGCTAGTAATAACCATCTTTGCAGGTAACCTGTGGCCCTCTTACTACTCCAAGTCAAGGTTTGTGCTTCAAGATCTCAAAGGGTAGAAGACTTTTTCCCTTTGCTGAGGTCTCTTGCGAAGTTTTCCATTCCTTCACTGAGTGCTCTCCCCAGTTCCTACGAAGCAGCTCAGGGTTGCTTGATGTCAGAGGTCTGGTGGAGTCAGAGAATTTCTTATTCCCAGGGAAGCACAGCACTTTACAGAGTCCCCTTCAGGACCCAGGCAGCCCATTACAGAACCACTCTGTTATTCTAAATTGAGGATTGAGGCTGATGTGATGGTACATTCCTGTAATCCTAGCTCTGGGAAGGCTGAGGTAGGTGGATTGCAGTAAGCTCAAGGACAGCCTGGGCTACATAGGGAGCCTTTTTGTCTCAAAAAGGCCAAAAAAAAAAAAAAAAAAAGAATTGGGCACGGTGGCACATACCTGTAACCCCAGTTCTTGGCAGGCTAAGGCAGGAGGATTGCTGCAAGTTTGAGGCCAACCTGGGCTACAAATTGAGTACAAGGGCAACCTGAACTACATAGTGAGGTCTGTGTCAGAAGCAAAGAAACAAAACAAAGGATTGATAGCATAAGACCTGTGCATGTCTTGGAATCTATGGGTGCATAGGTTCATTGTGGAGAGAGAGAATTATAGCTTTCGTTAATCCAAGTCTCTGAGGAATTAGAGCTTCACTTGGTCATTTGTGTAAGGAAGGCACTAGGGCAGAGAAGATGGCCCTCAAGCAGTCCACACACTGAGGGGCTGTGGTGCACCTGGTTACGTTTGTGCACATCAGGTGTCTCCGCTGTGAAGTGAGAGGCTTAATGAGACAATGTCTGAGGTCCTCCTAGGACATAAAGCATGGGCAGGTGTTGACTACCGGGCTTGTCTGCCTTGGCATGCCAGGCCACAGTGTGCAGGCTGCCCATGTGGAACTATTCTTGTAGGAGTTCAGTCTCCCTGAAGAGACTCTTTGCTGACTGCTCTAGTGGAGAAATGGTTGGCAGGAGCCAGCAGGGGCTCCTCCCTCACTGCTGCCCGAGCTGTGACAGATGGCCTTGCAGAGGGGATGATGCTCCAGTCACATGAATTATGACAGGTCAAGGACAGCCTTCATCCTGGAATCTGGGTACAGTAGGTCGAGCGCCACTTCTGTCCTTGGTGCTAAGCAAGGAGCATTGGATGTCTCAGCTGTGCTGCTGTCTGACTCATGATGCCTCATGCCTTCTCGTCTAAATCACAATAGGGCTTTTTTCAGATGAAGCCCAAGACCACCAAGATGATTTTAATTGTGTTCCACTCTGTCCCCACTCTAATTCAGAATTGCATGAAGCCTAGCGTCCTGTGCAGGGCCCTCACTGTGAGAGTGAGACAGAGACATCAGACACATTCAGAGCCACAGGTTGCATGTTCCTTTTCCTCCTTACTACCTCAGAGCTTTTGCTTTTAGAAAGGAAGCATCTTCTCCCTCAGGGTGATTTGTGAGTCTGGATGGTATATTGGGACAAGCTGGCTTGGGAGGCAGACAGGGTTGGACGTAGGCGCCGCACTTCTTGAGCATCTGGCACTGGGGTTCCAGTTAGCTTCTTGGAGCTTCATGAAACTCATCTGTGAAGTGTGGACAATGAAGGAAAAAGCAGTGCTGTTTTTAATCAAGGTGGTGTGAAATGATCTGGGACAAGCATCACTTAGGCACCACGCTCAGTAAGCTGGTGTTGCTTCTGCCCATACCTTGTTATTTTAATGGTATGCAGAGAGTATGGCTGGTTTTGATTTTTAAAGTGCTTGGAGGATTTTGACTCAAGCCAGTCGGGTGTAGCTGTGTTTCTTCCACTTAAGTGGGTGGATTTATTTCAATGGAAGCAGCTGAAAGGGATGGGAACCCCTCCCCCATTTCCTTCTAACTCTGCCTGGGCCTCTTGCTCCCTCCGGACTCAGCTTTAACTCCAAATGCTCAGGCCCTGTCTTGTCTCTTAGAGGCTCTGGCCTGACTGGATGGTGCAGCTGGCCAGTTTATGGCCCTGTTTGACTTTCCCAATAGTTAAAATGCTTTGACCCAGGAGAAAGGCAAGACATCTCCCTCCCTCCCTTCTCTGCTGCAGCACTGGGTTGCTGAGGTCAAATGGATGGGCCGATTCTGCATCCCTCCTGGCTTCTTTAAGACTCTAGAGTGTCACAGTGCACTGAGGAGCACTTCTTAGTTTTGTGGTTTATTTTGGAAGATGAGTGGCATATTTGCTCTGTTCTCATATTTGGCAGCATTTTACCTAGTGTGGAGTCTCCCCCAGGAACATTGTCCAACCACTGCTGGACCTGTTTTCCTTTAGCCCACATTTGCCCTTGGAACCCTTTGCTGTGGGAGGTGACTCACGTGGGATCTGGCTAAGACTGGGTTTGCACCCTGCTGGGCTGTTACTTGGGCTGTTACTCATTAGCTGGGACCCTGCGCAAATTCCACATTCTATGTGCTTTAGGTTTATTGTATTTTTTTGCAGTACTGAGGATTGAACTCATGATCTTGCACTTGCTAGGCAAATACTTATTCTACTGAGCTATCTCCCTAGCCATGTGCCTTAGGTTTTGGAAATTTGAAGTAACACTAGATACGATACCCTCTATGTCATTTTACAGGATGGAGGTGAGGATTAAATGAGATAACCCATGTGACACTCCTGGCAGTGCCTGGCGCCGAGGCAGTGCCCATTGTATTGACCACCATGATTGTGGCTCTGGCTGCTCCATTTGCCCCATGATGTGTAGGTCGCAGTCTGTGCTGTACTTTGGTGTACCTTCCTTCCTTCCTTCCTTCCTTCCTTCCTTCCTTCCTTCCTTCCTTCCTTCCTTCCTTCCTTCCTTCCTTTCTTTCTTTCTTTCTTTCTTTCTTTCTTTCTTTCTTTCTTTCTTTCTTTCTTTCTTTCTTTCTTTCTTTCTTTTTTTTCTTTGTGATATTGGGGATTGAACTCAGTACTCTGCGCTTGCCAGGCAAGTGCTTAGTCTACTGAACTATCTCCCTGGCCCTGGTATACATTTCTTGCACTTGCATTTTTTATGTTTTAGTTACTCTACTATAGATTAAAAAAAAATCACAATATAAGACATATACATATTAAAATAGTCCAACAGTGAAATATAATGAAAGGCCAATTGTCTTTTCATCCAAACTTGAAGGAACCTACTTATTGTTATTATTTTTTAATGTATTTAGTATGGGGTCTTACTACGCAGCTTGGACTTGTAGTGATCCTCCTGTTTTCAGCCTCCCCAGCACTGGGATTACAGGCATGTGCCACTGTGCCCCACCTCCATGGCTCAGTGTGCCCGGTGGCAGGGCTGGCACGGGGAATTGAACCCTGATCCCTGGCTTGCCTAAGCAGGCACATAGTCTTCTACTGGCCCAGGAGCTTACTTTCTTGGAGCAAATGCAGTTACATTTTTGCTTCCTTTGATAGTTTTTTTCAGTAGGGCTTTCTATTTTTTTTCCTTTTAAAGTTTTTTTATCCACAGGACTTCTGCTAACACAAGTGTTATTTCTCTCACCTCTGTCTTCTGCTCCATGCTTCTCCTTGCCCTCACGCTGTGTGTGACATAGGACCTCACACAGAGCAGCCCAGGCATTTCATAGCAGCTCCAGTGTTGCTAAGGAACCTTGTCCTCTTTTCGTCCCCAGTTCCTTTTTGTGGTGGACTCATCCTCCCTTTAGTTATTTCTCTTTTTGTGGTGTTGGAGATTGTACCCAGAGCCTTTACACTGAGCTACATCCCCATCTTATTTTTTGTTTTGAGGTAAGGTCTTTCTAAAACCCTAAATTGCCCAGGTGAGGATCAAGTTTGTGATTTTTCTGCCTCATCCTCCCAAAGTGCTAGGATTACAGGCCTGCACCACTGCATCTATCTCAGCTCTGTTTTCAGATATGCTTCGCTTGTTTTCTTTAAGGCCCTTTTTATGTATCCATTCCATACTTTTTATGGACCTAGAAGAAGGTGATGATTGGAATAGCTTGTAGAGCTGGAAGCCTAGGGTTTGCCTCTGGACTTGCCCAGAGCTGCAGAGCTCTGAGTGCCCATTCTTTACTGGACCCAGACAGGCAAGCAGGGCCGAGTGTGACTGATCTAAGCCTTTCACCTGCGAAGCCTTGTGACGGTTTGCAGGAGTGTGCCTGCTGGAGCTATGCAGCTAGAAGAGCCTCTTCAAGAAAGGGAAGATGTCATCCCAGATCTTGGTGTGCAGGCACAGCTGACTTCACCCTCTGGCTGGCTCTTCTGTTCTTGCCCTGCCTCCTCACCCTTCTTTCAGGTTAGGCCACAGTGCACCTGCTGGCTGGACACTTACGGTTCTGTTAATCTGCAAGAGTCTACAGGGCTTATTAGTAAGTAAAATCCAAAAGGTACAGTAGATACTGTGTAAGGGAAAGAGAGTACTCAAAGGAAAAAGCAACTGGGATGAGGGAAAGGAGAAAAGGAAGAAGGAAGAAGGGGGAGGTGAAAGTATATGTATACATGAGACAGCTGAGATAATTGTACTACTAATTTCTAGTTGTTTTTAAAAAGAAACAGTTAATGCTTACTTTTTTTTTTTTTTTTTTTGTATTTTAGTACAGGGTCTACAGGGTCTCACTAGGTAAATCGAACTTGCAGTAAACCGCTTGTGTCCAGCCTCCCAAGAGCTGGGATCACATGGGGCGTACTACATGCTTAGTCTCAGTTGACAGCTCAGCGTGTCCTGGAGGCTGGGCTGGCATGTTGTGCCAGGGATCAGAGCCTCACCACTGCGTCTGCCTGAGCCAGGGCTGTGTGGACGGCCCTAATGCTTACATTTTTGATCCATTTTACTTGCTTATGTCTTTTAATCTGAACAACTACTTTGAAGACAACAGTGTGTAATATAGGCCACCATTGTTGCATTCCTATCATCTTGCCTTTTAAATTCTGTATCTTTTCTATTTTTTTTTTTTATTATCTTTTAAATAGGGACCAGGGAGATGGCTCAGTGGAATAAGCGCTTCTCTGGCAAGCACAAGGGGCTGAGTTCAATCCCCGGTTCTGCCAAAAAAAAAAGTAAAAAATTCTTTAAAAAAAGAATCTAAAAGGAAAGCAGAAGGATCACAGCTAGAAAGAGCAATGACATGCTTTAGCTTCCACTTGTTCATCTTACCTTTGTTTTGAGCTTCTTCCTACTAGGTGCAGCTTCCAGTATCTTAGGGCTTTGCCCAGGGAAGAGACATGAAGTGTTGAAGGTGAGGCTGATGTGGGCAGTAACCGTGACAGTACATCATTCAGCACCCAACCCTCCGCCTACAGTTTGCTAGCAGTGGAATGAGGCACTATACCCATCTGAGGGATCAGGACCACTGAGGTGTCTGTGCCAAGGTTTAAGTTGGGGAGTAGAATCCATGGAGCTTCTTTCTTGCTTACTGGCATGAACTTCTTTTTTTTAAAATGTGCTGTGGAGAAGAATATCTCTATATCTATATCCATAAATATATATCATATTCTGTATTTGATGCTTTAAAATTTTATATTTTTATGTATTTAGTACAGGGTCTACCAGGTCTCCCTATGTAGATCAGACTGATAGTGATCCTCTTGTTTTTCAGTCTCTAAGAATTGGGATTACAGGTACACATCACCACGCCCAGTCTCAGTCACTGTCTCAGCATGACCTGGGGGTGGGACTGGCACAGCACGCTGGGGATTGAACCCTAGTCCCTGTGTTGTGCTTAAGCAGTTGCTTTAATCTACTGAGCTATCTGGCTGGCCCTTAGAATTTTATTTGAAATAGTACTTACCTGAGGTCCTAACTTTTTACAGCAGAGGAAACTGAGGCTTGGAATACACTTTGCCCATGAATACATAGCTAGAGAATGAGAGAGCCAGAATGTGAGTCCAGGCTCTAGAATGCTTGTATATTGGTCTTTCTGCACTGCTCCTAGAGAACAGGCTGTCTAGGGTCTAGGCCTGGATTGTAAACCTGGGGCTTTTGTGGGGCAGCTGGTTCCCACATCTGGAATTTCAGATGGGGATCCTTAGAGGCCTGTGGAACCTGTAGACATGAAATACACAAGACCTGAGCTCATTTTTTGTTTCTCCTTTCCCTGGGCTTCTTCCAAAGTATTGTTTGGACCTTACCTCTGCTGCTTCTAGTCTATCTTGAGCCACGGTTGGGCCTATGTACAGCTGTCCAAAAGTCAGGTATGATAGACATTTCCAGTTTATTGGGCTCTTGTCTTTACTTGTGCTTATATTGTGGCTTTGTTTTTGTTTAAATGAAGTATATATAGATTTCCAATAAATTCAGAGATGATTCTTTATAGAATTTAACATTTTTAACCAGAAAAGAAATATAAATTTGAAATGAGGTTGAGACACATTTGTCCACACAGAGGCCCGTGTGGTTTTCAGAGCCACCACTCTTAGCTCCGTGTCACCTGGATGTGAGTGGGCCATGCTGGGGCTGCCTGTGTGCACTGCCAATTGGCCATGCCTGTCCACATGGCAGTCCTGTTCCTTTGGAGAAGAGCGAGGTACCCCTATGGGCATGCACGCGTTTAGACTGACATTGTGAAAGCAAACCGGACTTAGCTCGTTCCTTGTGCTCCCTCTTGGATCGATTGTGGAGGGATAGCACTCTGCCCTGCATGAGAACAGCCCCTAGCTCTTTGCTTGCAGTGGGATCCTGATTGTGTTGCTCCTGCAACTTGTGAACTTTTGTGGTTCAAAATGACTTTTGAATGACTTGGCCTGGCAGAAACAGTCTCTTAAAAGGAATTTTAGGGCTTGGGTAGAATAAGCACTTGCCTGGCAAGCGCAAGGTCCTGAGTTCAATCCCCAGTACCACTAAAAAAAAAAAAAAAAAAAAAAAGGAATTTTGAACATGAAATTTAGGAGCATCTTTATGTACAGTCAGTAACTGAGATTCAGAGGGGGAATTTGAAGAAGTGTCGCTCTGAGCTCTCTGGATGGTGAATAAAATAAGAGTTGGCCTGATTCTAGTTCATTTGGGGGAGTTTCCTTCCCCTTCCTCCTGCTGGGTACAGCTCTGCTCTGCGACTCTGAGTGTGTGAGGCTCGGGCTTTATGCCAAGTGCGACTCCACCCATATGGGCCACTGTATCTGGCCAGCTTCAGGGTCCTCATGAGCAATCTTTTGGTGGTCTGTCTGCTATTCAGTACATTAAGTGAGAGACTGGGCATAGGAAAAGCACCAGAGATGACCTTTCAAAAAGAGTGAAAATGTCCTGCTTAGAAAAAAAGAGGTATTCTGGGGCCTTTTCTGAACCCAGATGCAGGCTTGAATTGCATGTGCAGCATTACCTGGGTGTAATTTGTACATGGTGGCAATGCCCATGGGTAGGTGTCCAAGTTAGCCTCTTTTGAAGTAGCCACATTTAGGATGTTAATAAGAGCAAGGGTCCTGCAGAGGCGTGCTGGGTGGTTTAGTTAGGACAGTAGTACCTGTTTTTCTGTTATAATCACAAGGGACTCTTACTACCCAGTATGGGAGCAGTGGGTAGGTGGTACAGTACCCAGGGAAGAGGTGACAGCGTAGTTTCCACAGGAGGCTGGCACTGGCTAAGGGAGTCAGTTTTCAAGGCTGATGAATTGGGTCCTGTAAATATGTTCATTCCCAATCCTGACTCCTAGCCTCCAGCCCAGTAAGGCCCACGTCTCTGTTGAATTACATGGCCACATAGCTGTGGGCACACTAGGAAGAAGGCTGGCACTGCACTGCTCCTGTTCTGGTTCCCACTTGTGTGTGTGGTTTCCTCCATGCTCCCCATGACACATAGCTATGACCAGCTAGTTGGGAGTGGCTGAAGCTCTGGTATCCTTGGGTTTCAATGGAGGCTTCAATATCCTAGCCCTGGTCAGTAAGAAGCCTGTCTGAATACTGCTTCAGTGGCTCAGCTGCCTGTGTGAAGGTTGGCTCTTCCAGGGAAGACATAAATTCTGGAAAAGTCTTCTATGGAATAGCCCCTGTGCATATCATTCTCGGCCTGTGACATCCCCTGAGTTCTTTGCTGCATGACCTTAACTGACATGCAGTGCAACTGTGATTTGGGGCCTGCCCGAATGCAGGGCTGAGCTGCTTTGGAAAAGCGTCTGGTCTTAGCATGCTAGACCTGTGGAACTGCACCTGGTGCAGACAATAGAAGGCAGTGATGGGCAACTGAAAATGAGAAAGCCACGTTCCTCGGGGGTGGGAGCTGGGGAGGATGTGGGGGTCAAGGTAGCGAGGTGGGACCACTAGGAATCACTTTGTTCACTGAATGCTAATATTTTTCTGTAATATCTACATATAGGTACCCAGCCACAGCGAATAGTTTATGTGATGCCAGAGAGATTTCCTAGGACTAAGGAGCCATTGTCTCTCCTTGTGTGTAAGGTCACTGTTTGTCCTCCTGGCCTCATCTCATGCCTTAGTTGTCTATCACTATCTTCTGGGTGGATTATGTTGGGTCACTTTCTGTACCCTTTCTGCCAGCCTGTGGGTTTTCCAGGTGCAGGTGTCTCATTGCGTCCACAGCTGTGTAGCTGCAGTGCAGATCTGCTCACGCGATTTCCTTGCTTAGAAACCAGCTGACTCCAGGGCAGACTACCAGCTCCATGGGGTGGCTGGTTGGGTTCCAGTCCTACATGCCAGTGGTTTCCTCTCGTTTAGCCTTGGGGGATTATTTCCTAGATACAGTACGTCACCACCCAAACCCACCCCACTTTGGCCTCATATCACATTATTCTTTTGCTGAGAGTAGCCTTTTCCTGGTTCTCTGGAGCAAACTTTGTCTTCTGTAGTTCACAGAGCAAATGGGTATTTGGACTTGCTTCAAGGTGCTATTTCTATGTTTTGTTTCTAGTATCTTCCATGGCAAGATGGGCAGATAGTGCAGAAGGAGGTCCTTGTGAGAGCATAAGAGCTGAAGCTGCTGGTCCCTGCCTTCCCAGTTCCTGGCCATAGAGTTTAGGGCAATAACTGAACCCTAGCTTCTTCATCTGTAAATGGATGTTAAAACTCTGTCTTATTGTATGAGGTTTTTAAGTGAGGTGCTGCATGCAAAATGTTTGCCATGGGGCTTGGCATGTAGCAAATGCTCAATAAATACTACAAACGAGGTTGATAATGATTGTCAGTGTGTAGATCTATGGCCAGTATGAGTGAGGATGGAGATGTTCAGACCATCGTGTTTCCTCTATAGGGTCACCTGTAAGTTTTTGTCTTTTGTTTTCCTTGTAGATGACTTTTCCAGTAATCAAAGCAGCTTTTTTGCCTTTCACTTACTGAAGTCAGTAGATACTTGGGCATGCATATTACACGGGAGGAGTCTTGACACCTTGGAGTAGTGACCAGGATTTGCTCTTGGTTGTGGTTCTGACCTTGGATGTCAGCTGTATCATAGAGGCTTTTGCTAGCCCCATGGGTTGCTAATCCCAGGGTCCTTTCTACCTGGATCATGATGCCTCCTTCACAGAGAACTGGCTGAACACTGCAGTTGGTCAGGTAGGGGCTTGAGGACCCAATGTGTCTTCCCAAGGACTAAGCCTGGGGCCCAGGGTTGACTTGCTGGGGGCATGGGGCTGTCTATTCGGATGCTGGGCCTTATACTGTAGTGTGCTGACCACTTTGTATTACTTACTCCTCTCTCATTGCTGGGACAAATACCTGACACTCAAAATGAGGGAAGGAAAGGTTTATTTAGCTCACAGTTACTGGAGGTTTCAAGACACTAGAGGAGAGGCTGGGATGCTGCCATGGCTAGGATGACCTTCTCCACCTTTCTAAGAAAGCACAGGCTAGCCGGTTTAAAGGTCCACGCCTCTCTGGCCCCCACCCTCCCCAGACCCCACCCTGGTTCTCTGCCCCTGCCCCCTTAAGCTGCTTGGTGCTCCTCCAGTCATGTCTGCTATATAACTTACATGAGGCTTTAGGGGGACAACTAGATACAAACCATAACGCTCTACCCCTGGATCCCCCTGGACATCCATTTGTCCAAAAGGCATTTTTTTTTTTAAAAGGCATTTTAGCCCATCTAAGAGTTGCCAAAGTCTCAATAGTTTCAACATTGCTAAAAAGTCCATGTCCCAAGGCAAACTCTCAACTGTGAGCACCTGTACAAATGAAAAGTTAAGTACATCCAATATGCAAAGGCACAAGATAAACATTGCCATTCCAAAAGGTATACACTGGAGGATACAAACCATTGGGGTCAAAACAAGTCCAAAATCCAGCAAGGCAAACATTAAGTCCTATAGTTCTGTGTAGAACATCCAAAGCAATTTGTGGGTAATTGTGAGCTCCATGTGGCTCCCATGGCTTCTTTCTTAGGCTGGCTTTGCTCCCTCCTTGCAGTTTTCCTTAGATGATCCACATTTCTGGTTTTTCCAGACTTCTAGGGTTTCCATGAAATAGGCTTCTCACTTGTAGCTTCACACACTGCCCTCTCAGGGGCACACTGCCTGGCCTCCCAGGCCTTCTTCTGAAATCTGGGTGGAAGCCTTCTTAACCTCACGACTCCTGCATTCTGCATGCGTATAAAACCAGTGCCACATGGATGATGCCAAGGTCTGCTGCCAACTGGAGCAGTGGCCAGGCTTTCCTTTCTCCTGGCTGCAGGAACCGAGTGCCTGGATTGCTGAGCACTCTGCCCCTGATTCTGAGGAACAAATTCTCTATGCTGATGCCATTTTGTAATCTGGTGTGGCCACCACCTCCATTCTGGAACCTGTTGTTGCTGTCGCCTCCATTATGGAACAAGAGGCTCGGCAGCTTTCTTCTCAAAGCAAAGTCTCTCACCTTTGTGATTCTGAGGCTGCAAAGGGTGAGAACCTGTCATTTTCTGTGACAGTCTGAGGACATCTTTTCTACTCTCCTGTTCCTCCTGGGCAATGGAGATCTCAGCTCTATCTTGCTTCCTTTCTGGCCAAACTCACAACATTTTAGAGCATTCTACTGGGCTTTTTGCTCTTCATTCTCAGTATAAATCTGACTAAGAGCCCCCAACAACAACCATGCCACTGCCCCAACATTTGACTGCTTTGAGATTTCCTTTGGATGATTAATCAGTCCTCCATGTTTAATTTCAGTCTCAGGCAAAGTCTCTGGACACGGGTAAAATTCAGACAAACTTTCTGCCAAGTCAAAATACAAATGATTTGGAGTCCAACAACCAAGGCAGTCCTTCTTTCCAGCAGAAACCTCCCCAGCCTGGTCTTTACAGGTCAGCTTTCTATCAGTTTTCTTGTCTGAGCTCTGACCAGAATCTCTCCTACAGAACAGTTAAAGCTCCAGCACTTCTCTTGTGGGCGACATCTCCAAACATTTCCTATCTCTTCCCAAAAGCTGATAATCCACATGGTCAGATTTAGCCATAGCAACAATCCCACTCCTGGTACCAAATTCTGTATTAGTTAATCTTCTCTCATTGCTGGGACAAATATGTGACACTCAAAATGAGGAAAGGAAAGGTTTATTTAGCTTACAATTACTGGAGGTTTCAAGACACTGGAGGAGAGTCTGGGGTGCTGCCATGTCCAGGATGACCTGCTCCACAATTCTTAGAAAGTATGGACTAGCCAGTTTAATGGTTCGCACCTCTCTGGCCCCACCCCTCAAGCTAACTCTTTGCTCCTCCAGCCCTGTCTGCCATATAACTTATATGAGGCTTTGGAGGGACAACTAGACATAAACTGTAACACTCGGGGTCTTAGGGTTGACTTGCTGGGGGCATGGGACTGTCCATTCGGATGCTGGGCCTTATACTCTACTGTGTGCTGACCATTTTGACTAGTAGTACACTGGTTAGATAGGAGAACCTTGGGTATGGGTAGGAAATGAGAGATGGCCCAGTCCAGATGTTTTCTTAGTTCCTATAGCCAAATATGTGATGGGTTCCTGAGAGAGGATTCTGGAAATTGAAATGAAGGTCCTGGTTTGGTTCTTTCCTGTCCCATTAGCTAGTTGGGCCCATTTACTACTGTTGGGACCAGATATTGTACATATTTATCCTTCAGGTGAAACCCTGATGGAGAGAACAGACCGTCAGAATCCAGGGAGTCCTCTGCTTTAATTCTTGTCCTTGCACTTGTAACCATTTGTGGTTTTGGCTACCAGCTTTCCCCCTGATTTTACTGCTGGTCTACCTGGGTGTATTACAGGAAGCATATAGAGTAAGGGTGATGTAGAATAAGGGTGATAATGGTGGAACTGTTAGCAGGGAGAAGCCTGTATGACTCGGTCAAAACTCAGAACTTCTTCAGTGGTGTCACTGCATAGAGGAGGGCCTTCTCTCTTGCTCTTCAGTGCTCTAGTTCCAGCCCTTATACTACAGCTGTCTCAGCCATGGTGTCTTTAGCACACAGTTGTCTTTAAATTATACCTGGGGTGGTACTTACAAGAGCTTTCCCAGTTTGATCTCAGGTGTCTATGAGCTTCCAAATAATTGAGTCTTCACTTCCAGAGCACTCCAATTTAAATATAAAAGCCTAGTTCCTATCCCTAGAAGAGTATAGTCAAACTCCAATAGTATGGTTTTAGCCTGACTCCCTGGTTTCCAGCGAAAAGGCTTTGGACTTGGAGGTAGAGTTAGATTTGACAAGTGGCCTTGGTGGCTTCTATGCCAGTTCCATTCTACATACAGTTTTCTTTCCTGGCATATGCCAGAGAATTATCAATCTATAATGGGTAGTGTTCTGCAGAAAATCATTGTCAGTGTTCATGACTTAGGATAAAGGGAAGGAGGTTCCTGCCTGAATAGTTTGCAGTTTGAGATGTCCAAGATAAACCAAAGGAAGATGTGGCTTACACTGTGGTCTTGGAGATAGCAGTCTCAGAGAGTGGCCGAGGGATTACAGAGGGGCAGTGAGGGGTAGTGGAGGGAGCATGAGAAGAATTCCGATGGGGATTCTTCCTTTCCCTCTCTATGGATGTGTTCTACCCCTTCTGAGCCCCAGCTCTCATGTGAGTAAAGTGGGCTTGCTGCCCAGCTTGCATGCTGCCTGTGCTGGGATGCCCAGTGCATGAGTGGTGCGAGGCTCCTGTGCCCTGCCTGGAAGTTAGGAGGTGCTCAACCGATAGCTGCTGCTGACCCTGTCATCATTCAGGGACTTATTTACAGTAATGAAAATTCATATTTCCAATGTACATGTTCTTGACATTATAGGTGAACATGACAGAAGGCGTGTCACCTTCAGTCTCATTTCCCTGAGGTCATCATGGCTGGCATTTGGGTGTATGCCCTGTAGGTGTTTTTCTTTGTGCTGGACAGAATGTCTTTTAAAAATGTGGCTGAACTATGTTACTATCTTTCTCCTGACTAGTTGTCCTCTTGAAGGGAGGTACTGGGTTAATTTCTATTTGAAAACCTAGCATCACTGGATGTGGGGCACACACCTGTGATTCTAGCAGTCAGTGTGTGTGGGGGCTGAGACAGTAGGATTGCCACAAGTTCAAGGCCAGCCTGGGCTACATAGTTAGACCCTGTCTCAAAATGAAAAAAAAAAACCTACTGTTTAGCACAGTGCCTAATACATATTAGCTTTTGTACATGTGGACTATTTTTTTTTAGGTTTATTTAAGTAGATTTTTTTTTTTTTTTTTTTTTTTTTTTTTGTGGAACCAGGGATTGAACTCAGGCGCTTGCGCTTGCCAGGCAAATGCTTATTCTACTGAGCTATCTCTCTGGCCCCCTTTTTTAGGATTAAATTAGCACTTATTATAGAATGTGCCATAATACTTTAAAAATGCGAAGCTGAAACATACGTTTCATTTTATACCAGATCAGAAAGGCTGTCCAAATCTTTCACTATGTTGTATCAAGGTCTTATTGACTGGAACATTGCCTTAGGTTTAGATTTGCAGTTTTGATATACCTATTCGTTCTGCCTAAAAGAGGTTTTATAGTGTTGAAATAGAATTTTATATTAACTAGGTTAGGTTAGCCATGCGAAGTAGGCACCTAAAATAACAGTGGCTCAAATAAGAAAGACACCTGTTTCTCTTGCATGTAGAAGTCTGGTGGATGTCAGCCTGTGACTGCTGTGACATCTCTGGTCCATTGGTCTCACTCCCTCCTGTACATAGCTCTGCCAATTCTTGGACATGACCCTGGCTTCATGGTCTGAGATGGTAGCTAGTCCTCCAGCTATCACATTTGTGTTCTAGGTAGTGCAATGCAGAAAGGGAAGAAGCTCAGGCCAAAGGCTGCAAGCTGGTGTATTTTTTTTTTTTTTGTCTTTTTGAGACAGGGTCTCACTATGCAGTTCAGGCTGGCCTTAAGCTCACTTTGTAGCTCAGGCTGGTCT
>PVKA01010643.1:0-63699 GCA_004027165.1 Ctenomys sociabilis
CACCCTTGTCCACTGAGCCCCTACACTGCTGCATGCTCTCACTCTATGCTCCAGTATGGCACACACTGTCTTAGTTACTTTTCTTGTTGCTGAGAGAAAATACCTGACATCCAATGCTAAAGGAGGAAAGGCTTATATAGCTCACAGTCTGTGGAGGTTTCAGCCCATCCTCAGTGAACTCCAAGGCAGGCTGGCACATGGCAGAGGGCAGCAGTTCTTACTGTGAGAAGACACTGGAAGCAACCAGAGCAAATGGAGAGGGAGGAGCCTCTGTCTTTCCTTTGTTTGGCATGAGGGCTTCTGGCCCGAGAGCACCCACTCAGACCCTGCATTCCAGCATTGGATCATGACTCAAACACAAACTCTATTGCTTACAGTGTCTTCTAACAGTAGGAACTGCTGCCCTTTGCCATGTGCCAGCCTGCCTTGGAGTTCACTGAGGATGGACTGAAACCTCCACAGACTGTGAGCTAAATAAACCTTTCCTCCTTCAACATTGGATGTCAGGTATTTTCTCCCAGCCATTCCTGCAAAGCCCCATCACCGTGACTGCATGAGGCTTTGCAGGGACATCTAGACACAAATCTTTCAAACTGGTAGTTTGAGAAAGAAACACTAATTTCTGCAGTGAGCTCAGGGTAAAGTTTTATAATGGGAAGTTATAGAAACACATTTCAGTACATGGCTCTTTCTCCAGAGGAAATTATTATTTTTCTCTTTATTGTCCCTTACACGTAAGGGATTACACTCCCATAACTTTTCTTATCCAGTCCCCAAAATTGTCTGGCACTTCAAAGAGGATGAACATTGTCATCTTTCCTAAACCAGGACCATTAGGATGTACCAATAATGGAACGAGTGAATCCATTCCATTGCTATAAGTGGATACAGGTTATTTCCGTGCATGCAAATTAAAACAAAACAGTTTGTTAAGACAAAAATACATACTCACCTAAAAGTTTTTGCTAGCACATGGCATCAGTTATCTTTCTATTTTGTCCAGTACATATTTTGCAATGAAGTCGTCAGCCAGAAGGCAATAACTTACCAAATAGAACCAGCCAACACTAATACACCAGCCCCACTAAGAAAAGCCTAGGGGCTGGCAAAATAGCTCAGTGAACTAAGTGCCCGCTTAAGCAGGTGCAGGGACCAGGTTCACTTAGGCAGCACTGAGAGCATGGTAGCACACACATGTAATCCCAGTGCTGGGGAGGCTGAAAACAGGAGGATCGCTACAAGTGTGAGCTGAGTAGTGGGACCCTGTACCAAATACATTAAAAAAAAATCCTGGAATGTCAGGGGAAAAAAGTGTAACAGAGAAGGATTCAGAATAAGATCATTATTCTACCCTTAGTGCTTGCTAATATCACTCTGATCTGTAAGTTGCTATCAAATAGAAGCAGCTGCTCTGTGTTGGGCAAATCATGGGTTCTTTCTTGACCTCAGCTTCCTTGCATGTATATGAAAGTGCTTTGAAAATGGTGAGCCACCATATTAAATGTACGGTCATGTTGTCATAGCAGGTGACCTCATACCACCCTTCAGGCCACTCGAGTATAAGGTTGACATTTCTATGGCTGCAAAATACAAATGAATACAAAGAAACAGGAGATTGATTTTATGGCTTTATTTATAACATTTAAATACAGAGATATGGCCATTGATGTTAATTGTCTGGAAAATGCATAAATATATCCCAAGGCAAAGAACATATATATATAAAAAATCAAATTAGGACTCAGAGTAAATTAATTATATTATTTTTCTTGTTGGTTTTTACTTTTTATTTTTAGAATATTTTTCACATCAAGGAAGGGAACCACCAAATTTGACTTCATCTTTCAAAAAATTTTTAGAACATAGTAATTCAGTTCATTTTTATAAATCTCTTAAATACAAATCAGACCATTAGAAGCACATTCTATTAAATCATTTCATATTGCTTGGAAGTATCAGCTATATAAATACTGTCCTACTGGAAGCAGGCCGTGGACTACAAGTTTTGTGTTAAATGGTCTAATGATCCAACTGATGAACAGTTTTCTAATAATGGCTCCCAAAGTGATGCTGCTTAGCTTTGCAGTATTAAACTGTTTTTGAAGATCCTGTGAAAAAGGAATAGGAAACACTAGTCTCAAATGCTGCATATCCATATAACTTTGTCAGCATACATGGTTTATTACTTATTTATTTATTTACTTACTTACTTATTTTGTATTTTGTGCAGGTTCAGGGCCTCACAGCTTGGACTCTCAGTGAGCCTCCTGTTTTCAGCCTCCCAATCACTGGGATTGCCGGTGCATGCCACCACACCCAGTCTCAGTCGCTGCCTCGGTACACCCCAGGGGTGGGCCCCGCACAGCACCCCAGGGACGGAGGCTCAGCCCCTGACCCTGTCGAAGCAGGCACTGTAGTCTGCTCAGGTATTTGGCTGGCTCTTAGCATGTATATGTTTTAAATGTACCTAATTTTCTTTAATTGAATCATAAAAATTAACACTGAATAATTTATGCAATTAGATGTATCTATTCAATAGAAATTGAACTATATTCTAATATCATTAATGTGAATACTTCAGCCAAAATATTAGATTGAATTAGATTACCTGGATAATCACCATTTCAGAAATTATTAGAGATGGAATTGAGATTTTCAGGATATCATGGCTTCTAGTTTCAGTAGCAAGGTCAGTGTCTATAGGGACCTTTCCATTCCTACACAAGTTTATGAGTTGACTCAAAATATATTGATCCATAGATTGGCAAAGTTGTAACACTGGATGGTGCCAGTGGATGAGGATATATAACACAATAAACTGATTTGATTACATTGACACAATGCATTTGGAAAGGTTTCACTTTATCTGGTAAAAGTGATTACATATGTGTTCTTCAATCCTTAAGCTCCAGCCTGAAGTAGTGAAAATCTTGGGTATTAGAAAATTTAAATCAAAATGTTTATAAGCAGCATTGTTTTTAATAGCAAAAGGTTCTAGAAAAACAGCACATAAATGATTTGTTCAAAATTAGTGAAATGAAGTAAAACAAGCATCCAGGATGCACAAAGTGGTGGCACATGCCTGTAATCCCAGCACTTGGGAGGCTGAGGCAGGAAGATTGTTGTGAGTTCGAGACCAGCCTGAGCTACAAAGTGAGCTTAAGGCCAGCCTGAACTGCATAGTGAGACCCTGTCTCAAAAAGACAAAAAAAAATAAATAAATAAATAAATAAAACTAATGTTATGTGAAAAGAACAAGTTGCTAAAGAACATTATATTCACATACCATAAGATTCCATGTGAATAAAGTCCCAAAGAAACAAAAATGAGATTATTTGTAGAAATAAGTGAAAGTACTAAAATTTTAAAGGAAAAGGACAAAATAATTTCATAAACTTTAGGTACCAGTTATCTCCATGTGGTAAGAAGGTGATTGATAAATGTGGCATAAACGATAACCTCAGCAGAAGGCGCTAATGTTATATTCCAGGTAGTAACAAGAGAGGTTTTAGGGTGATAACAAAAGAAGAGAGAAAGGTGAAAGGCACTGAGAAAAGGACATAAAAAGAAAGACAGGAATGTGCACTGTCTTTAATAGCCAAGAGGCGAGAGAAAGTCAAGCCCGAATCAGATGCCAGAGGAGGATATTCTGAAACCATGCTGAGTTCCTAAATAGGGGCAGAGTCTGAAAAAGGTGGGCTGCAATGCAAATGAGCAGTCAGAAAGTAGAGGCAGAGCTTTGACGCATGGAAGAATTTGACTCAAAAATGAGCGTGGCTCAGAGTAGCCAGTGGAGAACTTAGGACCGCATGCATGTAGGTTGCGTTAGTTTGCTTGTCTGTTTTATAATTAAGAGATTTAAACTTATAAGTAATACAAAAAATAGTAGAAAAGAGTGACAAAAATATAGGAGGGAAAAGTCTCATTAGAACATAACAATGAATTCCTTTTCTAGCTTAGCATAGTTAAAATTTTAATGAACTAATTCTCACAGAAATTAGAATGGACCACATTTGCCTTTCAAATGAATGCCAGACATTACACACTGATGAATAACAGTCCTAGAAGTCCAGAACACTGTGACAGTCTAAGTTAGTGTTTTGCTATCACACTTTCAAGAAAAACTCTGACTCCCATCTCTCACCCTGTCTGCCTAGTTAATTTTTTTTTCTACTTCTCAGGGTGAAACTCAGAGTGAGTTACTTTGTTGTAACCATACATGTCCTGTTACTTAGGGAACACAAACTCACCAGGAGGAACTCAAAACTAGCTGAAAGCCAATACCTACCACTTTTGCAGCTGGTACAGAAAGTTCAAGCTCTCCATGCGAGAGAGGGCAAGGGCTGGAGGCAGCAGAACTTTACAGTGCAATATGGTGCAGGCAGGAAATGGAAGGAGGTTCGATCTATGTTCCAGCAGGGTCTGGGGTCTCTTTTGGAACAGCACAGACTCTGTCCCACTTCAATAGGTACGAGGTGCACCAATGCTATAAACAAGTCTCAGCTTAGGGAGAAGAAAGGTAATAGTAACTAACCATATGGAACAGAGCCTGCCAGGTGCCTCGAGAAAGACAGTTTTACCTTTTAGAATCATGTAAATAGGTGAACAAAGATCTTTCATTGGAAATAGATTGACAATAGCAGGTTGAGCTCCCATGTACAAATAACTCACGGATTCTCTGTAATTATAAACTTAAAATTCAAAGAGATCACAAGCTTTGTCAATCTCCAACCCATCTGTTGATTCAAAACAGAACTCCTTACTTTTCAGTAGGATTTTATGGAGGACTCTCATCTCACAAGGAAGAATTTATTAGGAACTATCAATAAAGCCCTATTTTGAAACAGATCCAGCTACCCCAACATGCATATGTATAAACACAGTTGTAGATGTCAGAATTCTAATATGGCCCCAAATAACCTATAGCTTTGTACAAATGCTTCCTCTGGAGAGTTGGTTAGCTTGCTTCTAATCAACAGAATAAATCAAAGGTGGTGGACAGTCACTCATGTGATTAGTCTCTCTTACATAACAAAGAAGGAAGGCATTTACTCCTGGAATTAGCGTACCTGATACATTGATACGAAGTACATCAAAGCCCAGATAATCCTGGCTGGTCCTAGCCAAATCAGGTGAAGTGTTTCAAGAGGGTAGAAACATTAAAGACCCTCTTCCTGGCTTACTTCAGTAGAGAATTCTAGCTTTCTCATACATATACTACTAGCTCTATAACCCATCAAGATGTTTAAGCTGTGGCACCCAGGTCATGTGTCCAAGGCAGAGGACCTCTGTGTAGTCTCCAGGACTCCTAGAATGTGTTTGGTTGGTTAGGATTTCAAGTTTGCCTTTGTGGAGGCGGCTGTCTTTCAAACAAGGCAAAGGTTTCAGCTCCCAGGATGACAGAAAGAATGAAATGTTCAGTAAGCAAGCCACCACCCTTCCCTCGCTGTCTCCAGAAGTCCTTGTACCATTTTCTAATAATGTGAGATTCAGGTTCAGTTTGTGAGATTTCACACATTAGCTTTGGAAAATGGCCACTCCAAGCTTCAACCTCAAAATTCAGAATGCTAAGAATATTCAACGGACAAAGCTGTTATACCTGAGGGCAGGGCACATGTAGATCTCAGGCAAACTATTATCCCATTTGGTTTCTGAAAGAGTGAAATTACTGCGTAAGACACATAGTGGTCTTCACGGACCATGTGGCATTCCCTTGGTGATGATACCAAGTAGTTGTCTGCAGCGGGCCTGCCAGGAGTGCAGGCTGGAGATTCTTGTCCCTGCCTATTATCCCATCACTAATCATCACTGATAAACACTGACAATATGAATCAGCTTTCATCTGATCACAATCCATCATTTAATCACAGTAAAATCTCTGTTGTTTATGTACTGGCTTTTTTCCTCCTTCGTTCATTTTGCTCATTTAAAGTCCCCCTCTCTGGCCTCTTCCTTCCAAACAGACCTGACAAATGGTGAAAGGCAGGGTTGTGTTCCACGATTCACATACCACTGCCCTTGAATCAGATGCTACAGAGCAGAATGAAAACACACCAGAGGGAGATGTGCACCTACCTAACCTCTGTGATAGAGCACAGCAATGAGCGTTTGCAGCCTATTGATTCTACTCCCACAGGAGGTGAGAGGGCAATGGTGTTGATCCTCTGGTGTGACTGAATCCTAGTGAGAAAGGGCCCTTGATGCAAACAGTGCTGGGAAACTAAAGTTTAAGACTCTTTATGGACTTAGGGCCCCATCTTGCACTAGAAGTAAGAGAAAAGGGAAGGAAAAAAGAGGGACATGGGGAGAATTGTAGGGAAGGCTGGGGAATGGTATGTAGAAATCTGAAGTAGGCTTGAAGGCATACTAAATCCAAAACGGAAATGTGGATATTAAAATGATTTATATATATATATATATATATATATATATATATATATATATATAATTTTTTTATTGAAGAGAAGACAGAAATGAGATAGTTTCAAATCAAATTAACAGGACAGATTCAATAATTAATACATTACAAATTGTTTTTGTAATGGTTTGTTGTCATACAAGGTGCATACATGATATTCTACTTACAGACACTATTAGAGCAGATGTCTCTAATCAATGAATTAAGAAAATTTAGCTGTATACTTAACATTTTTAAAAGCTGAATTACAGCATTGTTTCAATAATTAATACTTTCTACCTTGTTATCTTCCTAGTGGTTATCCATACTACTAGAAGCCGATGTAATATCCTGTCCAACTTCTATTAATGCTAATCTTGCTTCTCAGAAGATATGCAGAAGTACTGCCTATCTATCCTAACTGTACAGTTTATACAAACATATCATGGTTCTTCCTTTTTTGTCTAGACTTGTCAAAGATGGGAACTCCATTGTCATGAAACCATTAGAGCTGCCTGAACTCAGTGACACAATCAAACAGAGTCCAGCAGTCCATAATAATAGTGAGTTATCTGAAGAAGCTGATGACTGTAGCCATTTATGGCTCAACTTATTATTATGGCTCCACTTTATATAGCTCATTTTTATACTTTTCTGCTGGATGGGTAAGACCGAGATAAAGCAAGACCTATATAACAAAAAAATGTAGCTTTTGTATCTCATAAGGTCAGTTAAGTCCCTTCAGGGTTTATCTTGTAATCCAGTACCTCACTCTGTAGATCCTTTGTCTGTGTCAGCCATGTCGATGAGTCACGGCCATTGCTTGACCAGTTTGCTCTCTATGAGAGCCTAAAAGCACACTAAAGATCATCAATCACCTTCCTGTATGGCTCCATATGGCTCTTTGGTCACAAAATTTGGGGCACAACTGAGTTCCATGATGTTACAGTACAAGTTCTCCTATGGCCTGAGTCTTCACTGACCTTAAAAGGCTAGGGCCAAAATATTTGCTGGCCTTGCAGCTCTTCTATTTCTTTAATTTTTGATCTGTGAACTTAGGTTGTTAATTATCCAGGAGAAAAGCTGATTAGTACCCTGCAACATATGCCATTCAGTTTGCGCTAACTATCTGACTAAATTCTTTTTATTTGTTATACATTTCTATTTGTATTTCTACTTTTGACTTACACTAGGGAGACTACACGATATTTACACATGTGTGTTCACTTTCACTTAAAAATGTATGTTCATGTGGCATCGACTTCAATATAAATGCTTCAAGTTTATCATTCTTTATAGCTGAGTAATATTCCATGATATAGAAATACCACATCTTTTACAATCATTCCTCATGTGACTGACATCTTGGTTGTTTCCAAGATTATGCTATCCAAATTGTGCTGCTATAAACATGGGTACAAATACATCTCTATAATATGATGTTTTCAGTTCCTCTGGGGAAATTCCCAGTAGGGGGATAGCCGGCTTGAATAGGATTTCCAGTCTTATTCTTTTGAGGAGTCTCCACACTGATCTCCACATTGGTTGAACCAGTCTACATTCTGACCAGCAGTGTAGAAGTGTTTCCTTTTCACCATGTCCTCTCCAAAATTTGTTGCATTTTTTCTGGAGTGAGATGGTATCTCAGTGTTGTTTTTATTTGCATTTCTCGGATGGCTAGCAATGTGGAGCATTTTTTCATATATTTATTTGCTTCTTTAATTTCATTTTCTGCGAAATGTATATTCATCTCAGATGTTCATTTCTGGATGGGGCCTTTAAATTTGAGGACCCTAATATATCATAGATCTTTATATATTGTAGAGAGCAGGCTTTTGTCTGATTACTTAAAAGTTAGAATTTTTTCAAAATTTGTGGGTTGTCTTTCCGCTTTGTTGACAATTTCCTTTGATGTGCAGAAACTCCTTAAGGAGAATTGATCCAAGTTGTTGGTTGTTTCAAATGTTTCCCGTACAAAAACATGTTTGTTCATGAACTCTTTGCCTACCCTTACATCTTCAAGAGTTCCTTCTACTTTTTCTTCCAACAGATTGACTGTTTTAGCTTAGTGCGTGGTGATAGAGCTGGGTCAAGTCTTAGTTTTCGGCTTGTAGAAAGCCAGTTTTTCCAGCACCAATTGTTAAAGAGGCTATCTTTCTTCCAGTAAGCTTGGTTGGCCCCTTTGTCGAAGATGAGATGGCTGAATGTGTTTGCAGAGGCCTCTGTGTCTTCTAATCTATTCCATTGATCCTCAGGTGTACTTTATTGCCAATACCATGTTGATTTTATCATAGTGGCTTTGTAGTATAATTTCAAGTCTGGAATTGCAATGCCTCCTGCCTTGTCTTTGTTGTTCAGGACTGCCTTTGTTATTCTAGGTTTTTTGTGGTTCCAAATAAATTTTAGGAATGATTTCTCTAGGTTTGGGAAGTATGTTGCCGGCAGTTTGATAGGGATTGCATTAAATCTGTACAGCAATTTTGAGAGTATGGCCATCTTCACAATGTTGGTTCTTCCTGTCCAGGAGCATGGGATATCTTTCCATTTTCTGAAATCCTCTATAATCTCTTTTCTTAGGGTATTGTAATTTTCGGTGAAAAGATCTTAGACTTCTTGGTCAAGTGAATTCCAAGGTATTTCATTTTCCGCTGTGCTGTTGTAAAAGGTATTGTTTCTATAGTTTCTTTCTCACTGTGTTTGTTATCTGTGTAGAGGAATGCTATTGACTTTTGAGTATTGACTTTGTATCCTGCTATGCTACTGAATTTCCATATCAGTTCCGGTAGATTCTTTGTGGAATTTTTTGTGTCTTCCCAGTATAGCATCATGTCATCTGTAAATAGTGATAATTTAAGTTCTTTTTTACCTATTTTTATTCATTTCATTTAGCCTCTTTTCTAATGGCTATTGCTAATGATTCCAAAACTATAGTGTATAGGAGGGGTGATAGAGGACATCATTATCTTCTATCAGATTTAAGAGTAAAAGATTTCAGTTTTTCCCCATTTAGAATTATATTAGTTGTTGGGTTGTCATAGATGGCTTTTTACCAAGTTGAGGTAGAGTCCATCAGTTCCAGTTTTCTGTAGCGTTCGGAATATGAATGAGTGTTGGACTTTGTCAAAAGCTTTCTCTTCATAAATTGAGATGATGATGTGGTTTTTAGATTTCAATCTCTTAATATAGTGTATTAAATTCATAGATTTTCAAATATTGAACCCTCCTTGCATCCCTGGGGTGAATTCTCCCTGGTCATGGTGTATGATCTTCTTGATGATTTGCTGTATTTTATTTGCTAGGATTTTACTTAGGATTTTTGCATCTATGTTCATGAGGGAGATTGGCTTATTCTCTTTTTGGTTGTGTCTTTCCCTGCTTTTGGAATCAGTATAATACTTGCCTCCAGAAATGATTTTGGACTGCTTCCTTTTGAATTTCATTGAAGAGTTTGAGGAGTGTAGGGATTATATCTTCTATAAAACTTCTTGCAGAATTCAGCTGTGAATCCATCAGGACTAGGACTTTTCTTTGTCAGCAGGCTTTTTATTACTTTTCTATTTCATGGGCCATTATTGGTTTATGGAGAGTTGTTTATCTTCTTGGTTCAGTTTTGGTAATTAGTACCTTTCAAGGAATCTGTCCATTTCTTCTGTGTCTTCTATTCTGTGAGCATAAAGATTCTCAAGGTAACTATTGATAAGCTTCTGAATTTCCACTAGATCTGTGGAGATTTCACCCTTTTCATTACTTATTGCATGTACTTGAATTTTTTCTTTCCTCTTTTGATGAGGTTGGCTAGAGGCTTATCAACTTGATTCAGTCTTTCAAAGAACCAACTTTTTGATATGTGGATTCTTTGAACTGTTTTCTTCATCTCAATTGAATTAATTTCTGTTCTAGTCTTTATGTTTTCTTCCCGTCTTTGCAGCTGGGTTTTGTTTGCTCTTCTTTTTCTAGATGTCAGAGCTGCAACATTAGGGTTTTTGTTTCCGTTCTGTTTTCGTAATGTGTGAGTTCATAGCTATGATTTTTCCCTCTAAGAACTGCTTTCATTGCATCCCATAAATTCCAGTATGTTGTCGTTGAATTTTCATTGAATTATAGATATTATTTAATTTCTTCTGTTTCCCATTGATTGCTGAGTAGGGTGTTGTTTAATTTTCATGAATTTAGCGGGGTTTTCCAGTTTCTTTTGTCATTTTTTTTCCAGTTTCTTTGCACTGTGGTCAGATAATATGCTTGGGATAATTTCTGTTTCTTACATACACTTAAGCATGACCTATGTGGTCAATTTTGGAAAATTACCCGTGTGCACCTTAAAAAAGTGTGTAGTTGGATGGATCATTCTGTATATGTCCACCAGATCCATTTGTTCTGAGATCTGCTTCAGTTCTGCTACTTCCTTGCTAATTCTTTGTCTGGTTGATCTATCTTTTTGACGTAAGAGTGTGCTGCAGTCTGCATTGTGGTCTTGGATATCAAGTTTTTCCTGTCCATTGAGATTTGTCTTACATAGTTGGGTGCTCCTTTGTTTGGTACATAGATATTTATGAGTGTCACCTCTTCCTCAGGAATTTTTCCCCTAACCAATATGTAGTGGCCTTCTTTGTGGCATTTGATCATTCTTGATTTGAAGTTGTGACTGTCTGAGAATAGAATTGTTATTCCTGCTTTTTTCTGAGGTGCTGGGGCATATAGTATTGTTGTCCATCCTTTAACTTTGAGCCTATGAATGTCTTCTTGAGTTATGTGTGCTTCGTGTATGCAGCATATTGTTGGATTTTGTTTCTTCATCTACTGTGCCAGTCTATTTCTCTTAATTGGTGAATTGAGTCCATTTTCATTGATGGTTATAATTGAAATGTGCTGACTTATGATTGTCCTAATATTTACTTGCTATTTTTCACTCCTTTTTGTCCTGTGTTTAATTGTTTGCCATATTTAGTGGGTTCCTCCTTTTCTCATTTGTAGAGCTCTGGTCATTGTTGTCCCTTTCTAGAACATCTTTCAGTAGTCTGTGTAGGGATGGCTTTGTCATCATGAAATTCTTTAGTTGTTCTTTGTCATGGAAGTAGTTCACTTCTCCATCAAACTTGAAAGATTTTTGCAGGGTATAATAGTCTGGGCTGGAATTTGTTTTCATACAGGACTTGAAGAACTCTGCTCCATGCTCTCCTTGCCTTCATGGTTTGTGTAGAGAAGTCAGCCCTAATTCTGATGGGTTTTCCTTTGGATGTGATCTGCTTCTTCTCTCTAGCAGATTTCAGTATATTATTCTTGTGTTGGATTTCTTGGATCTTGACTATTATATGTCTCGGTGTGTTTTAACTTGGGTTGAAGTTATTTGGTGTTCTGTATGGTTTAGTTACCTGACTGTAGGATTGTTTCCTCATATTTGGGAAGTTTTCTGCGATTACTTCTACCCATATTCTTTTTATAGCATTTGAATTGACTTCTTCATTTTCATTTATGCCAATTAATATCACACTGTTCATCCTAGCATCATCTGGCAGGTGATGGATTATTTTTTCCTGCATTATCATTGTTTTTAAGAGATCCTTTCTCACCTTTTCACTAGTTGCACCAGCATCCTCAAGATCTGAAACTCTGTCTTCACTTTCACTCAAATGGTTCTGTAGACTCGTGATTGATATTTTTAGTCTTTCTATATCTCTTTGACTCTGCTTCATGTGTTCCATTTCTTTTTTGTATTGCTCATTCCAGGAATCTGTCATATTTCTGATCTCTATTTTTTTATCAATGTCTTCTTTAGAGGCAGTTATTAATTCTTTTACTGCAATGTTTCTTCCAAATTGGGTTTCTTGTATGTATTTCCAGAATTGATTCTCCACTTCAGATGCTATGATTTCAAAGAATTATTTTTTTTATTTCAAAAATTACTTCTTCTTTGAGTTCCTCTTTACCTTTCTGCTGTTTTCTTTCTTTCTTTCTTTCTTTTTTCTTCCAACACTGTTTATTCATACATTTCAGCTGGAACAGTGTTCTCTGCAGTTGTTCTGGGTGAGCATTGGGTTTCTCCCTGATATTTCTGGATTTGATTCATTATTTCAGATACTATGTATCCAAATATTTCTTTTTCATTTCAGGCATCAATTCTGGTCTGATTTCCTCTATACCTTTCTGTTGTTGTTCCTTTCCACTTCTGTTAATTCATTCATTTCAGCTGATCCAATGTTCTCTGCACTTATTGTTGGACTGGTGGCCTGAGATTGCATTTTTCTCCTTGTCCTTGTCATTTTATATAGCACTGACCTCTGTCTTTTGTGTAAAGTTTTGGTGCAGTTATAACCTAAGTGTAATGAGATTTGGGTTCCAGTCTATTAAGTTTGAGATTATCTAGTTATGCCTGGCCAGGATCGAGCTGTTGCATTCAGTTCCTTTTTGCTGCCTCTCTTTTGATACAATGGTGAGCCTGTGGTTCACCTCTGTTTGGTCCCTGGTCCAGAAAGCACTGGGGACCACAGAAGCTCTCCTTCACATTCACCAGGCCAGACAGGGTGGATCGAGTGCTGGGAGAGTCACACAAGTTCTCATTCCCATGGAGGGTTTGGGGCAGGGGCACAGGGAGTTGCCAGGTAGGCCTGTCTGGGGTGTCTCAGGCAGGTCTGTGGCTAGGATGTCTTGGAGCCTGAGGCTCTGGATGGTTTGGAGCACACAGGAAGAAGCCAAAGGCTCTCCCCACACACTTACCAAACTATACTCGCATGGGTCAGGTGCCCAGAGAGTTGGAAAAGTTCTCACTTGCTCAGTGGACTTAGGGATTAGGGGCTCTGGTGAGTTACCAGTCAGGTTGGTCTGTATGTCTCAGGGCAGTTGCTTGCTCTGTGGGCTTGGGGGCATGGGCTCCAGGTGGTGCGGTGCACGGGGAGAAGCCAAATGCTCTCCTTCACACTCACCATACACTCAATGAACCAGAATGCTGAGAACCAGAATGCCAATGGAGTCTGGAAAATTCCCACTAACTCGAAGGGTTTGGGGGCAAAGGCTTCAGGGAGTTACTGGGCAGGTCAGTTTGGATGTCTCAGGCAGGTCACTCGCTTGGTGGGCTTGGGGTGGGGTCTCTGGAGAGTTACAGGCAAGTTGGCCCAGGATGTCTCAGGGCCTGAAATATATATTAAACAGAGTTTTCTGCTTAATAATCTCCAGGCTCCCTTACCTTCTAACACAGCTGACCCTTTTACTACTAACAGCAGGATGGGGCCAAATAACACAGCTCCCAGAAAAGCACAGCTTGTCCTGGTAGTGACCCTTTGTAGACAGCTACGGCAAGGTGTCCCTACCCTGGAATATTCTACAGAACTTGTTTCTTTTTTTTTCCCATCCTGTTATTAAAGTAGGTGCAAGAGGCTGGGTACAGACCTGAGTTGGGTTTCAGGAAGACAGAGGAGTTCCTGTTAGGTGGTTAGACCATTCCTTTGGTTTGTTTCTGACTTGGCCAAACATCTAGCCTTTTTGTTGTTGCTCAGCACAACTGTATCCATGAGAAAGGGGTTTTCATGAGAACAATTTCAAGTAGAAAACAGAGTTAGCACAAATTTAGAAGGAAAAGTCAAGTCCTGAGGGCTTAGATAGAATCATAAGAAATCTGTGACTTTAGCAGGACAAAAAAGCCTGATACTGTTGATCTAACTATGGAAGATACCAGGCATGTGGGGTATGAACAAATAGATCCTATGCAGAGCTGCAGAGCATATAGCTCAGTAGAAAAGACAGAAAAACAACTTCTGTGATTGATTACCAAGGTGACAATTACTAACTTACTAGGATATCAGAAGACTTGAACGTGAGGGTGGAGGTAAAGGAACCATTACTGAAAAGGTGCAGAAAGGAAGAGGAAGATGGTCAGGGGTGGTTAGAGGTAGCTAGATAGCAGGGTAGGAAGTAGTCTTTTCTTCCCCAGACAGTATGAAGCTCTCTTCTAAAGGTCAGAACCAAGAGAGTAGTGCCCACCATGGATCCTCCTTGGAGCCTAGCTTCCATTTACTGAGATGGTAATAAACAGGCAAACAGATATAAAAAGAATAGTTTCAAGAAGAATTAGTTCTCTGGAAGACAGAAGCAAGGGGCTTAGAGGCAGAGGAACAAAGAGGGATCATCAAACCAGTCAGAGAGGCCACTCCAGTGTGGGATGGAAAAGACTTTATTCACAAAGAATGCAAGGGGTAAAAATTGAGCAAAGATTTGTAGGGAAATAGTCTGCCTTAGAAAAGTGAGAGAAGAGGACGGAAGCTAGTAAGGAGGCTGCATGTGAGGCCCGGCACTATCTCCTCTGCCTGGCAGGCAGGGCTTTTCATTCTAAGTATTAAAACTCAAGCAGTCCTCCATATGGTGACTGTTTTCTTGACCTTGTAGGTTTCCATATGTTTTCCAAATAAGTTCCATTCACACTTTGAAGACACAGATAGCGCTTTTATGTAACTGGGTACTTTATGTGGGCTTTTGAGTAGGGGTAAAACTTTTAAAAGGCAGATACATTTTGAAAGAGGAAGTAATATTACTTTTGAAGAGTGAAACTGAAGAAGCAGCCACAGCAGCCATGGTCATTGGCTGGGAGCTCGAGTTGTGTGGATTAGCTCTGGGGATTGACCCTGTAGACAAACTGCACTGCTCCCTAAGTAGAAAACGGATCTTAGCAAAACTGTGGAAGGGAGCTACTCTTTCATATCTGTGCTCAAAAAAAAAGACCGTTCATATTACTAACTATAAATATTATTCTACAGATGAGGAGCCAAGGAACTAGTTATAGCTTTACTACAAATTAGCTCTTGGGAAAATTTCTTCATATTGCTCCATATTTATGATTTTCTATTGTGTTAATCTATCCAAAAAGGAGTTTGACTTAGACTTTTCTGATAAAATAAATTCTTAAATATAAATTTTAGATGAACAAGTAAGTAATTTAGTAGAGTATGGGCTATGCTACCTTTGGCAATAGCTGTCCTGTGCAGATATTGTGCTTTGTGCTTCAGTTTGCTGTGAATCTCAGATCTGACTGGACTGCTCTAGAAAAGTAGAACAATGGCTGAAGAGACTTTGAAGACACTGGTAAACAGACAAAGAGTTCACTTCAGTCACATTGATACATTTGTCCAATTTAGTAGATCCTAAGCCCTTGTCCTTTTCTCTTTTAGGCAATCTTAAAACATGTATTTTCATGGAATCATGATGATAGTAGTTCTTGTTGTTGCTGTTTGTTAACCTCTAAAACTTCACTTTGTAGAATGAAATGATAGCAACCCAACACATTTATCTCTGCTATTTTAATTTGTTCTTATTGAAATATAATTTATACACAGTGAAATGAGCAGAGCTTAAATTTTACAGCTCAACAGGTTTGTTAAAAAGATCTCAGCAATTTCTCACACACAGAATGTTCCCCACTCGCTTTTCTTCATCAGTTCTCACCCACTCTTCACAAAGCAGTCACTGTTCTTTTAGTTTTTAAAAATATACTCACTGTAGCCTATTTTATCTGCTCTAGGCCATATACTAGTAAACTATTATAAGAGATAAGCATATTTATTTGGATTATTTCATACAACAAAGTGTGCAGCTTCCCTGGCGTTGTGGCTAGTGATAGAGCCCTTACTTTGCTGCGGCTCTGTATAGACATACCGCAGTTTGTCTATGTGGTACCAGTTACTGGGTATTTGCTTTACTTCCAGTTTGAGGCCGTTATGAAAAAGCTGCTATGAAAATTTATATCTAAGTCTTTGTGTAGACATATGTTTTCACTTCTTTTGGGTGCATACACAGAAGTGGAATTGCTGGGTCATATGGTGTGTATGTGCTTAACTTGATATAAAACTGTCAAACATTTCCAAAGTAGCGGTACCGCTTTATATACTCAGCCGCAGCGTGTGAAGTTCCTGTTTCTCCACATCCTTGCCAACAATTGATATTGTCAGCCTTTTCAATTTTAGACATCCTGGTAGGTGTGAAATGGCATTGCAACATACTTTTGAAAAATATTTTCCTGATGATTAATAGTGCTGCCATTTTGGCGTGTTTATTGACCATCATATATGAAGTGTCTGTTCAAATATTTATCTTCTTCTATGTTAAGTTGGTTCCAGAAATTTTGATGTTTTGTTTTTGTTATTAGTCATGCCAAAATATTTTGTGAGGTTTTGTTTGTTTATTTAATTTGATTTATGGGCTGCTCAAAATTGTGTTAACTTTCAAGTACTCGAAGATTTTCAGATTTTGTTTATTGATCAGTAATTCAGTTCTGTCTTGGTGAGAGAGCACGTTCTGTGTGATCATAATGCTGTGTGTGTGATGATAGTTATTGAAACTTTTTTTTACTTCTCAACAGTTAATCTATATTAGTGCATGATGCTTGTCCACTTGGAGATTTGGTATTTTGTCTGCAGTGTTCTACAAGTGTCAGTTAAATTAATGTAGTAGGTAAAATTGTAGAAATAATATATATCTATTCTAAAACTCCGTGTTTACACTCTGTTATGAGCAAACATAGCTACTCTATAATTTTTGTACTTCAACTTGGATAGCATCTAATCTATTATAGTAAATTTCTGTTCTGAACTTAACAAGTGAATGTTCCATTTCAGATGTTTCATTTTTCACTAATATGAATTATATTTGGCTTTGTTCTCTTTGTTTTTGTCATCATATCCATATTTTCTTATTAATTCTGTAGGATATTGACAGTCTATGTTACAGCCTTTCAATTCTAGTTACATGTGCTCAATCTTTTTTTTTTATTGGACACTTTTGGCCCAAAAATGGATCCTGCGCCTCACTCTTCTCATGTCCAGTACATTTGTCATAGTGGAGGAAGTTAACAGTTTTAGTGCTGAGAGTCGAGATTTCAGTTGCTGCCTTTAAAGACTATTTAATTTTGGTCTAAATGTCATTTTGTATCCTCCCAATCATTTCAACCATTTCAACGTTCATCTTAATGCTTTATTGGCACAAACCTTAAAGTTCCCCTACTTCCAATTTGTGACTTCATTTTGTGCTTCCTTTTTGCTTTTTTGTATCAGGAATTGAACTCAGGATCATGTGCTTGCCAGTCAGGCTCTGTGCTGTGAAGCTATATCCCCAGACCCCATGGCTTTATTTAGGCCTCAAAAAATACCTGAGGTGTCTTCACACTGGCTTGATTGGAAATTCTACCACGAAGTAATTCTGGACTGCTTAACTCACATGTCCCAGAACCTGCTCTGCACCAGGCCGTGTGGCACTTCTCCACACACACGTGCAGCTTAGTATTGAGCCAAAGATTTAAAAGGGTCTCTATGTCTATTTCCAGTGCTACTTTTCTGCATAGCTTCCTCCTCTCTGGAGCTCTGCCCAGCAAATTTCCTGCTGCTTCCAATTATGATATCTGCTTCCAAAGCTAAGTACACTGCTTGGGATCTTTCTCTCTGTACCTTGATTTGGAAAGTGTTTCCAGGCAGAAAGCTGGAATAATTATAAGGTTCTTCTGATTTGTTTCCTTTTTCCCAAGGATCAAAGTATCGTGCTGCCTATTGTCCAAAGTCTGAAAACGTTTCCTTCAATTATTGAGTTCAGTTTCATAACTTTTTATGTCAAGGACATGGGTCTAGATTTCTGCCATTGACAAAGAGCGAAGTCCACATTACACTATCTTTGAGGGGAGGAAAAATCTTGAGCATTTGTAAATAAATATTCTCATGCTCCTTTGCCATATTCTCAAATTTAACATTTCATCACATTCTAATACTTTGACAAACATACTGAGGACCTCTTCTACCTACGTACCTGTCATGGCTAGTTGTAGAGAATCAAAGCTGAACAGCAGAGTGTGCTGCAGATGGAAGCTTGCAGTTCAGTGAAATACTACATTTTATTAAAAATGAAAGAAAAATTAGCGTATAAGAATATGGAGGCTGGGTGTATGGTGCATGCCTATAATCTCAACACTTGGGAGGCTGAGGCAGGAAGTTCATTGAGAATTTGAGACCAGGCTGGGCTACAAAGTGAGCTCAAATCCAGTCTGAACTGCATAGTAAGACCCTGTCTCAAAAAGGCCAAATAAAAAAGAATAGAAAAAAGTAAAAGAGAGACAGAGAGACAGAGACAGAGAGAGAGAGAGAGGAAGGAAAGAAGGAAGGAAGGAAGGAAGGAAGGAAGGAAGGAAGGAAGGAAGGAAGGAAGGAAGGAAGGAAGGAAGGAAGGAAGGAAAAGAATCTGGCTAAAGAACAGCATTTTTTAAAAAAAAAGAATAACTATCTCAATTTAATAAATATACTTCATGTGTAAAATGACCAACAAACTATACTCTATAGTCAAGAAAGTATATGATATTGTGTGAAGTATTCTGTGAAATTAGAAATGAATTGAAAAAAACATATTTGAACAGATTTGGCATCAGAAATACATGATTTTATGTGTAAATTGATTGCAAGAGATAAGCTTTCTTCAATAGGTCATACATGTATGATTTTATATTCGGCTTTTTCCATGCAATGTAATTTTGATGACAAATGATGAAAATTATTTTTATTCCCCTCACAAGTAGAGAAAAATTTTTATTTTAGTGTACAGGCAGGACACTGATAGAACCCATTCTACTCTTTTGATTTTCGGATTCTCTTTGTCTGTACCATCTCACGGTAAGTCTCTGCCAAGACTGTCTCATTTCTAGGGCGCTGGGAGCATGACACATCTGGGGCTGGGGCAGGCTCATCAAATGACGGCTCTGTTGAAGGAAAGTGTATAGGACGTGCCATTCACTTTTGAAGCACTCTGGTTAGTGGCCCTTTTGCACAGAGCCACGGCACAGCCTCACTGTTACCATCAGTTAATATTAAAATCAGCTCACGACCTCAAATACCTCTGCACTCATTAGAGGTCTCTCTCCTTTCCTCTTCCTACCAATCTCTCAATAATAATCTTCCTTGTTTCATGGATTTGTCTCACCTGACACTTTCTTTTTTGTGCAGGGTCTCACTATGCAGCTCAGACTCATAGTGAGCTTCCTAATTTCTGCTTCCCTAGTGCTGGGATTACAGGCGTGTGCCACAATGCCCAAACTCCATCTCTGTCTCAGCTGGTCTGGAGTCAGGGCTAGTGTGGCATATGATGCCAGGGATCAAACCCCAGCCCCTGTGCTTACCTAAGCAAGAGTTTAGTCCACTGAGCTATACTGCCAGCCCTTCACCTGATACTTTAAATGAAAATAAATCACATGATATATGGCCCTTTTGACAGGTTTCTTTCATTCATCATGTTTTCAGTGTTATATGATGATGCATGTATCTATGAATTCTTCATTGCTTTTTGTTCCTAAGTAATATTCCAATTAATGTATTTACTATGAATTTATCTATTCAGCTATTGGTGGAAATTAGAATTGCTTTTATGTTTGGACTCTTATGAAAAATGTTGTCATGGTCATTCATATGAAAGTTATCACACACACACACACACATATACATATATATACATATGTGTGTGTGTGTGTGTATGCGTTTATTTTTCTCATACACATGTCTAGGAATTGAATTGTTTGGTCATATCAAAACTAAATATTTAATATTCTGAAAAGCTTTCAAACCATTTTCCAAAGCATAGGCACTATTTAACTCTCTCACCAGCAATATACAAGAGTTCAGTTTCTCCATAACCTTATCAACATTATTACCTGTGGGGCTTTAATTATCTTAGGAGTGTACAATAGTAGTTCACGTTGATGTGAATTTCTCTAGAAACTAGCAATGGTGATCTTATCACAGGTTTCTGACCATTTGCATTCCTCCTTTAGAGAAATGTTCACCACATATTTTACTCAGGGTGAAGCTGTCTATTATTGTAATATTTCATTTTATAACAGTTTCCAATAGAATTTATGACTTATGTATTTTCTTCCATTTTGTGAGTCTTTCTTGACACTAAGCAGATTTAGTTTCTCATTTTCATTTGTAGTTTGTGATTTTGTTGCTATAGATAGGAAACCAGGCTTAATGTGATGTCACAAAATTATACCATGATACTTTCTTCTACGTATTCATTAAACTTTCTAGTATTTTCTGATTTCTCTTTCAGTTGTAAAATTTATTATTTTCTTCTACTTTCTCAGGCAAAATTTGCTAGTCTTTTTGCACATGAAGTAAGTTTATTAAATTGAAATCTCAATTTTAAAAAATAGCTATTCATTAGTCAAATTCCATATGCTTTTATATGATGTTTCTTATTTTCATTTTTAATAAAATGTACTACAATTTCCTTTCTTCTTTTGTGATCTGAAGGTTACTTAGGAGCATATTTAATTACTATGTAATTGTAAATTTTGAAAATTCTATTATGTTTTGGATTTTGCAGTTTAATTAAGTGTTGGTTGGGGAACATACTTTGTGTGACTGTGATGTGCAAATATGTAATGCTCTGAAAATGTCCCATGTGTCCATGAGAAGAATGTATATTCTACCACTGGGTTGAATGTTCTATAGCGCCCACTAGCTCTATTTAATTTATAGTGTTAAGTCTTCTTATCTTTATTGATTTTATTCATCTCTATTCTGTCCACTATTGGTAGTAAAATAATTAAGTTTATCAATTGTCTAAGTTTTTCTTTCATGTATTTTAGGAATTTAAATATGGAAATGTATTTCTTATGTTTCCTTGATAGGTTGAAAATTTCATTATAAAAGTGTGCTTCTTTGACTATTTGTAAAAATTCTTTCCACAAAGCTTTTGTATATTCACTTCAGCTCTCTTTCAGGTACAGTTTACATGGCTTAGTATTCAGCTTATTTCTTTCAATCTAGTGTGTGTGTTATTGTCAGTATATAATTGGATTAATCTTTTAAAATATTTAAAATCTATTCAACCAATCCTGATTTTGTTTTTTTTTTCTATTTTTTATTATTTTTTGTATTTAGTACAGGGTCTACAGGGTCTCACTACGCAGATCAGACTTATAGTGATCCTCCTGTTTTCAGCCTCCAAGCACTGGGATTACAGGCACATGCCACCACACCCAGTCTCAATCACTGGTTCAGCGCACACCAGGGGCAGGCCAGCACAGCACACCAGGGATCCAACCCAGGTCCCTGCATCTGCCTAAGCAGGTGTTTTAGTCCGCTGAGCTACCTGACCACCCCATTGGGTTTGTTTTTTTAATGTTTGATCCATTTACAGTTAATGTAATTACTAACAAGGTAAGATCTATGCCTCCTCTTTTGCTACATATTATATATATTTTGTTAATTTCTCCATTATAAATTTCTGTATATTGAATAAAAATCTTGTAATATATCATTTTAATTTCTTTGTATATTTACTTTTTCATGTACTTTTTAGTGGCTGCCTAAGGGATTATATAATTACATTTTAATTTAAAATAACTAGTATAGATTAATATCAATTTTATATTCATGTTACATAAAATTTATTCCTATAAAGTTCAATTTCTTATTTCTTCTCATGCTAACAGTATCATATAAATTATATCCTTAAACCTTAAAACAGTATTATATTAAGTGCCTGATGAAGGAAGATCGTTTAAATTATACAGGAGATAACAAAATTAAGGGACTCAAATCCTCTTGCCCTGTTTTCAAAATTCTATTTGCTTTTTTATTGTAACAGTTTAATGGTGATCTTTCTAGGTGAGTTTCTTTGTAGTTTATTTAGTGTTTTGAGTATATATTTTTGTTTTTCTTGCTGTTGTCCATTTGTTTGAGACAGGGTTTCACAAAGTAGCTCAGGCTGGCCTCAAATTCAGCAACCCTTGTGCCTTGGCCTCCAGGACACAGAGATTATAGGCGTACACAACCATGACCTGCTTGAGTATATATTTTAATGAAGTTTCTAAAATAAAATTTGGGAGCATATTAGCCATGATTTCTCCATATAATGGCTCTCTCCTTTTCTCTCTTTTGCAATACATATGTGTATGTTTGTATGCTCAGTGAGCCCCATATACCTTCAAATGTCTATTTATTTTTCATAATTTGTTTATCTTTCCCTTCCTCAGCATATATACTCTCAATTAACTAATATCTAAGTTCCTGATTGTTTTTCTGCAAGCTCATACACACCGTTGAGTGCCTTCTTATTTTATTTATTGTATATTTAAGTTTAAGAATTTTTATTTGCTTATTTTTCTAACTTTTTCTCCTTATATAATTCCCCAGTAAGTGTTCTACTGAATTTATTTAATGCCTTCTACATGGTTTCCTTACTTTCTAAAAACGTACTTTAACAAATCATTTAATATCATTATTCGATAAGGCCAGCATCTTCACTTTCTCAGGGAGGGTCCTATTGGCTCTTTGGCCCTGTGTATGTTCTTTATTTTCTTTTATGACTTCTGTTTTTGATATTAAAAACTGCTATTTGGATTCCAAAGTGTGGTCTATCCATGAATCATGTATTCCTACCCAGTTAATTTTTATTAGAGTTGCTTTTTATTGTATTGATATTTCTTCAGTAAGTTTTCTTGGACTGATTTTCTAAAGTTCATATACCCAGATATGTACAGACACTGAAGTCCATACTTGGCTTTATAGATTACAGCCCACTTCAGCCTTTATGTCCTTCTGTGTACAAACCAAACATCAGCTGGAAGTGAGAGATTAGGCTTTTCTCTGGATTTTACTAGAAATATGGTTTTTTACTAGAATATGGTTTTACTCATCTCTGCAGCCTTCTAGATCCCTAGGTATATGTACGCTTGGTGAAAGTCAACTATAGAATCAATTTAGGCTTTATGGCCTGTATTTTGTTTGCTTTGACTAGTAGCTTTACTTTAAACAAGTCAATGTTAAAGAATTGCCAAGAATTGTTTTCAGCAAACAGTTTGGGGAAAGGCTTTTCCTTATCATGTGAGTGTAGAATCCGGTCAATTAAAGGGGGAGTCTGTGAATAAAGCTTTCACCAGGACTTTCCAGAAAGTCAGAGATGATAATACTCTGAAGGTACAGTGTCAAGCCTACCCTGCTCCCTATAATATATGCTGGTGACAGTCACTGGTACCACAGTTTAAAGTCACTGAGTTTCAATTCTATTATTAAGATAGCGAGATTATGCAAGGAATAGGGCAAATTAACACATGATGAAGTTTACTATTGTTGTTGAAATTCTTCTGTTTTTTGTGAACACATACTGCTAGAATTGCTACAAGGTTTGAGTTATTTTCCAAAGTTTTGAAAATATTAATTTTGACTGTTTTTCCAAGTTCTTCACAGCTTCATTGTGGAAATAATTTCCTTTTTAAAAAATATCTATATAAATATGATGTGAATCTCTATTTATAAATGTAAATTTGATGAACTTTTTTGTTTAAAAAGCTTAACTCACATTGTAAGCTCCAATTCATTCACAGTGATTGATTGTGATCTCAGACAATGTATATAAACTCTTAGGTTTGTACCCGAGTCTCTTGGAAGTTACATAATGCCAAGGTGGGGAAAATAAGGATCTAGCCTTGCATCTTGCTCTGGATTTGTCAATATCCATTCACTGACCCATGAAATCCTTGTTTTTCTTTCTTTTTTTTTTTTTAAAAATTCCTTTATTTATTACCTTGTTTTTCAATATGTCGGTGTCACTGCTAAGACAATGCAGTCTGGGGAAGGTGTTCACATCCAAACATGTTGTGTGTTTCATGGTACAAAATACACAGGATGATTGTAAGTCATGTTGGAATGTCCAATAGACCTATCTAAGATAAAACAGGAAACATTTCTACAGTCATGTTTCCTACCTTTCTGGAAGTTCTGCCTGTTAGTCTTAGTCTCATCATGTGTATCAGATTGGGAGGATGTCCCATGTCCTAACTGCATAGAAAGACATGCCAAGAAGCAGACATACAAACACCTGGCCCTGTATACTTTTCTACTAATCCTCATCCTATGTTAACTGGGGCTGTATGTTTTCAGTATGGCAACCATTCTCTGATTCTCTTTGTCCTCTTTCAAATCCATTGAGTATGCTCTGCATCCTTTCCATGCTGTTAAGAGCCTAGGATTTTAAAACTAAGACACAGGCACAATTTCCTTCTTACTTGAGATAATCACAGAATTGTCTGTCTGGTGCTTAAATCTGTAAGAGTGGAGAGCCAACTCAGAAAGTGTATCTAAGAGAAATGTGGTTAATATTTCCAAAATATCATTCTATCACACTAACAAGGAGCTCTGCACATCTGACAAGTTGTAACCAATTTCTATTTTCACTTATGGGGATATGTTTAAACTATAGCCAATGTAATTTAAGTTTGCTGTGTTGAAAAAGATTTCTGACTGTAGATCTTGAGGAATATTTCTCTCAATATGTTGGGATGAAATCTTTCCTGAATCCACTGATAATCTCTTCATCTGTTTCTATCTCAGTAGTGGTATACTACTCTTTATATTACTGAAGGAATAATGAAGTAGACTCGTATCCAAATGCAGTTTTACCCTTGCCCTGCCAAGTCCCTGGATTTAGCCAATAGATTTATGCATTGAAAAGGATACATTACTCAAAGAGCAAATGCAAAATTTTCTTCTTTTACATTAGCACTACAGGTGCTAATAGTTATCACTATTTTCTTTCATTGTTAGTGACAGTGTTTTAAATGATTTTACTAATCTATCTCCAATCTCTATTCTGTTATCTAATTAGCTGTATCAAATTCACTCACATAATGGTAAAGCATTTCCTATTTTAAATAATTCTAGTGATCACTTTGCATGGAGCAAAATATTGAGCATAAGATTGAACTCACTTAAGATTGGGTGTGGTGGTACACTCCTGTAATCCCAGCAGTTGGGAGGCTGAGGCAGGAAAATTGTTGGGAGTTCAAGACCAGCCCGGGCTACAAAGTGAGTTCAACGTCTGCTTGAGCTGCATAGAGAGACCTTGGCTGAAAAAGGCAGAAAACCATAAAATGATGGAACCCATACCAGTACTTCTTTGTTGCTTCCATTTCCTCATGCAGCCACTGTCTATAAAGTATACTTGAATTAAAATAATTCTTGCTTTTTTTCCTGCCTAGGCCTATGAAAGCTGCATCAAAGCAGCCTTGCTTCTATCCAGAATTGCCGAGGGTTTCACAGACAATCTGAGCCAGCCTGCAAGCCTCATCAGAGCAGAGCTGCGACCTGGCTGCACTCAGCATGTCCAATGTGCTAAGAACTAGGATGGGTGAGTCAAGCAAGGGCCTGGCCCTTGTTCTTCTATTTCACACAAATTTAAATATATCTCCTTGGGTGAATGATGTATTTGGTGACTTGGTTTTCAAGCCTTTTAGCCTATTTATTTTTCTAATCTCCTTGGCTTAAACGAAGAATTTCTAGGTTTTTGAACTTACCACCCTGCTATGCTGTTCTACTAACAATTACCAGCCATTTCGCCTTGCCGACTTCTTCTCATTCCCCCAAACAGTTCTTAGGCCACTCAAGCAAAGTGTATGAGAAAACAGAGGTCCAGCGGAAATGATGTGCATTTTGTTTACACAAATCATGACCATAAGGCTGTAGTTCTCCCAAATGAGCATATATTAAATGCTTGGCTCCCTCCCACAGAACCACTGAGAGGTAGTGAATCAGCTAGGAGGAGCCTAATGATAGAAGTTAAGTAATTGCTGGCATGCCCTTGAAGATGGTATTGGGCCATGGCTCCTCCTTTGATTCTTTCTGAGGTTTTGGGCCTTTCTAAGATAAGCAGGTCTCTTCTACCATACGAGTGGGCTACGAGGTACTGTGCTCCCACAGCCCAAAGCTGTCAACCTAAGAGACTGTAGAGTGAAACATATGAAAATGTGATCTAAAATAAACCTTTTCTAATTATAATTTGATTGTCTTGATGTATTGTTATAGTAGTAGAAATCTGACTAACACAGTTATGTGTAATTACACTGATCTTAGGTTGTAAGAGCGTTATGCCCAATAGAGCTTTTCAAGCCATCAGCTTAACATTGTGTGTGTAGGCCACCAAATAATAGATAACAGAGCATGATCCAGTGACTTATTCAAGATTATTATTTATTGACTCCTATGAAGGTTTGTCTAGAATTCCTCTAAGCCTAATTTATTTGGGTGTTTAAATATCTTCTATGTAAGACCATACCAATTAAGTAACCCAGCCTCCATTTCCAAACCATCACTTCCACTACAGAATCTAAAAAGTGTACTTTTTTTTTTTAATTTCCTTTTGCATGGAGACAGATCACTAGATCCATGATACCATGTTGACCAGTAAAACATGGATGAGAGTCTGCCAGTGGGAGAAGTGACCTCATGGTATATTTGAATTAATGAAAATAGAGTCAGAGGTAAAAAAGATGATGGAATCTGTAGCACAGTAGGAACAGGACTAGCTTGAATTCTGATTGATCTTCATGATGGAGTAGGGATTTGGGGGTAAGATACAAGGGGAAGTTCTTGAGTTCTTTTGTACAAAATGGAAACAGATGCCTGATTCAGATATTCCACTCAGCATCCCCAATGCACTATCCAAAATGGACAGAAAGCCAACAATTCTACTAAATTTTGCTTGATTTTTTTGTATAAAGTTCTTGAGCAGAACTTTAGTAACATGTTTTGTGACACTTAACCTGTAAATGGCATGTGGTTTGGGGGATGCAGTTCTATACCTACCAAACATATAAATGTAATGATGGGGGAAGGAACTTCACTGCTGTCCTAAACTTTCCCTCAATTTGCTATTCCTAGTTATTTTTTATGTACGCACTTGGAGCTTCCATGTATTGTCCTTTTATAACAAAACAAAAACATGTCTCACATTGAATTTTATAAATAAAAAGATAGACAAGGAGTTACACAGAGATTAGGGAAAAGTAAAAGAGATAAGTGAATTAAAAGGTATTCCTCTCTGCTCACAGATGTATTCTCAAAACTGTGACTATCATAAGGGGTATCCTTATGAAAACCTAACTCTCACAGGCAACCTAAAGGCAATTAAAATAACATTAGTGTTTTTCATAACTTTAGAATGTTTTTATGTATGTGATAAAACCTCACTAATTATTGAAAAAGTATTTGTCCTGCGGTTTCAGAACAGAGAAATAATCTGTGCAATTTGGAATCCCAAGCCTTCAGCAGGGAACGGGCTGACAGAACCAGAATTCCCTCACCAGGATCTCCAGGTCCATCAGTGAATGCCAGACAGGATTCTCCACTGGAAAATGTTAGCTTATTGTAGTTTAAAAATAAATAAATACCTTGAGCAATTGTGCAGCGACACCAAAAATCCGTTTCTGCAAACTGACTAAATATAGTATCAGTTGGGAAAACACAAATGAATTCAAGTGGAAAAAATACAGAGTTCTAAAATGAAGAGCATACATTTTTTGAAACAGATGAACAATTTTGGTCTGATCTGAATGTAATCAATATTCAAGGCTCATTGTATAGCAATAAGAGACCTAAGCTTGCTGGGCAATTTCCACAATATAGTTCAGTATCAGTTAGTAGTTGGAGATACAAAATATGCCATAGTGCTCTTCAAGTAACTATGCTATATATCTAAACCTAGAACTGATTCAACTCATCTGATGAACTAACATATAACATACAAACGAAACCATGTTAGAGAAGACATAGGGATGTTACTGAGGTTTCGAGTGTAATAGCAGAAGTTTCAGAGGTAGAATAACTCACAAAAGCACTATCTCTATCATTGTTAGGATCTAGAAAGATCAATTGAATGGGTCAAGGTCATATATCCAGTGACTATAACAGGCCATGGTAAAAAGAGATCCTAACTTTTGGGAAAAATCCCTCTGCATAGATAATACAGGTAATATGAGGCAGAGGTCATATAGCATTATAGGAGCAAACTAACAATCCTTCTAGTATTACTCTGGTGATAAAATGGGGGAAATAGTGAACTGAAACACCATTCAAATTTTCTGGAAGCCCAAGAAAGTTATACCAGGAATTAGGAACAAACGATGCCAGTCTTGCAACAGATATGAACCTCAGGGGGCAAAAATCTACACTAACTACTAAGACTTACATGTGATTTGAATCCCAAGGACCCAGATGAACTAGAGTTCATGTAAGAGCAGATGGCATAGAAGAACTAAGTTTCCTATAGTGATACCTGCCTTGTGACTAAGGTGTAAAACAAAAAAGCCACACTTCTAGAAGGAATTTTAGTTAGGCTCTCCCATGATAAACTCAGTAGCATTAGTGCCTAATTAGTTCTAACCCATTTTTGCCAATGTTCTAACCCATTAAACATAATTAACCAATTGAGATCACATTGCAGAATCTAAAGATTGTCTCATTACTTTATATACATATATATTTTGAGATACCGAAGATTTGAACTCAGGACCTTGTGCTTGCTAGGCAAGCACTTACTCTACTGAGCTATCTCCCTGGGCCCTCATTACTGTATTTTCCATGGAATAGTGTAAAAGTTGCATGGATAATTGATGTTTGAGAGCAGTCACAATTTTTTATCAAAAAGGGCTCAAAAATATTTTGGTATCTTGTCTGGGCTTCTAAGAAGAACTGTAGTGCACAAGCAGTTGCCAGTGAGTGAAGAAAGAAATTTTCAGAGATGGAATTATAGGTAATGACTGACTTGTAATGACCACCATGCATTTATTAACCAAAACTTAATGCACTGAAAATCAAAATATGTTGATTCATTAACATTCATTATGTTTTATCAAATCTCAACAAAGCAGTCATATTTTAAAAATACATATTTACACACAAACCTCAGATCAAAAACGTTTCAGAAAAAAGACTTAGAATATGGCAAAGTTAAAATGAAAGGTTCAGGCTGCAGAATGGTACAAGAATCAATAGGAAAACAAACTTTTGGGTAAGCAAGACCCAAAGACAGGCAGCTCCTTGGCTCTGACATTTCTGCTTTTCATATTAAGCCTCAACATGAAAAAGAAAATGAATTGAGAGTTATAAATCATTTTTTGTGTTTATAGTTAAAGTGTTGGGTATATGGCTAATATTTAGGCTGACCTTTGCTGGATTGTGGAGTTTGTCTGTCTGGACAGTATCAAATCTCAAGCCAAAAAGTATACTACTGAGAACCAACTGACCTGGATGAATATGAAATATTATCTTCTCTGTGTGTAATTTTGCTTGGTAAGCTTTCAGGCTGCAGCAGCTATAGACACCATGATCCCAGCAGGAGCTGCAGGAGTCCCACATTTGCCCACCACCTAGCAGAGTTGCTAGTGGTACATGCTAAGTTTCTTCCCCTTTTATGGAAATGATAGCAAAATATATGATTAAAGACCTGAGTACAGGGCCAGCCAAATAGTTCACTGAATTAAAGCATCTGCAAGCAGGCACAGGGGCTGGAGTTCGATCCCTAGGCTTTCCATGCTGGCCCAGTCCCTGGGGTGTGCTGAGATGGCAATGGAGACTGGGTGTGGTGGTGTGTGCCTGTAATCCCTGCACTTAGGAGGCTGTAAACAGGCAGATCACTAGAAGTTCAATAGTAGTGAGACACTGAACCCCCTGTGTTCCCTAAAAAATACAAAACAAACAACAACAATAACAAAAAAAAAAAAAAACCCTGAACACAAGAGCTCAACCTATTTGGGTTCAAATCCTCTCTGTGTATCCATGTCTTCATCTATAAGATGTCAGGAAATTTCTCTGAGACAATTAAATGAATGGGCACCCATCACTTATTATAGCCAGAATTTAGATCTGGTCAGTGCCTTGCTGATTTTTTTCAGAGGTTGCCGCTTGATTAACCCAGTTAAATATAGCCTGACATAGCCTATAGTTCCAAGACTTAGCTCAAAGCAATTAGGAACACAGACTAGAGTTCTGGTTCTGATACTTGTTGACACTGTGATCCCGGCTAAGCATTGCCAAGCATCAGTGTTCTTATTTGTAAACTGCAAATAAGCTGTACCTTTTGAGACTGTTACAAAGGCTAAACATGGCATGTACATAAATGAAGTGCTTAGCAAGTTAACCTCCAAGAGAAAGTTCTTAGAAGAAGGAACTATCGCTTTTATTATGTCCTACATAGAACTGTCAAGTTAAAAGCAAATCTAGATATCCAGTTGAAGAATCATGTTTTATGAGAAACCCATCTATCTTTCTGTCTACCCCTTTATCTCTTTGCTCCACAATGTTCTCTGTTATTCAATTGACAGATGGATCATTCTAAGATTCTCCTCCAGGGAAGAGCTGTGACAATAGAAAAGACATATAAACAATATTTTTCTTACCTTGAATTTAAAAATTTAAGCCTTTTAAATAAACAGAAATGAATCAGTATAGACTATTTATCAGGGAATATGCTTGCTAATTAAAAGAAACTAAACTCCCCTCACACTAAAACAATTTACCTTCTACAGATCTAGTAGACAAAATGATGAGTGCCTAGAAGTTTGTTATTAATTCTAAACAAAGTAGACTCCTAGACAAAAATCACAAAATGGAAAAGTCTTACAGTTATATCCATGCGATCAAGGCCCAGTTCCTTCCTTCAATAGTTTATCATACTGATAAGGAAGCAGTAAAACATGGAAACAGCATAGAAAGCAAGAGTGCAAAAGGACTATGCTGACAGAAGGTGGGGATATGCTAGTTGAAATATGTATAGCAGGGCCACATTATCATCAGTAACTAAAAACTCCTACTTCCCTTTTTCAAGGAGTGAGGCCAGTTGTTTCCCTTTTAGGTATCTTACTGAAAGAGATATACACATCATATTACAGGGATACACTCATTCCCATGTTTAAAAAGGCATAATTCATAGTAGCTGAAGCTTGTCTTGGAACTCTAGGGAAATAGTCCCCCAGGAAGAATGGTGACCGGCATAGCAGTGCTCAGAATGCTGGGGACCGGGCTTGGCCACAGGACCCAGGTACCTGCCTATCACTGTATGTGAAATGAAGAACCTGCAATTTGACAATTGGCCTGCACAGAGGAACACAGGATAAACCCTCTCTGAAAAGGGAAAACATTTTGCGCAAAACCTCCCAATTTAGGATTTGGGTTTTTTTCTATAACTATAGACTTTGCTCTGTGATCTACAGTACAAAACCAATAATTAGAAAAGTCTGTCAATTTCTAAATTTTCTTGATGTTATTATCATTGCTACTTGTACTATTGTAGCTAGGATATCATATCTATTTTAATCATTTGTTCTCCCTTGGGTTACAATATTGGGATGCTCTGGGGTAATAACCTCACCAAAGTCCTACACATAAAGATGGAGGGCAGCCTACTCTCAATTAGGCAGGTAGAATATCCAGAGACAGAAGATATCCCAGAAGAATAGATTCTACATAGAAAGGCTTTGATAGCAGTGATATGGCTACCTGCTATCAGAATTTTACAGAAAGTATCACAGAAATAAAAAAGAGTTCTTTCTGAAATACAGAGTGACGAGATGAAGAAGCAAAAGGCAATCTTAGGCCCCTGGCCCACCCAGAACAAATAGAGGAGATGTCGGCATAGAAAAAAAATGGACACCACACACCTGAAATCTCGGAAATGATTGCAAACTGAAGTAAAGAAGCAACTACAGGTGGGTATACAGAAAATCAAAACAGAAACAATCTCTCAGGCAAAAAATAAAAAAGAACTGATAATCATAATGAAAGAATTGCTGAGCGTATCTGAAGAAATATTGATAGAAAAATAGAGGAGCACAGAAAAATGATGGAGATCTTAAATGAATAATCAGGAAAGAAATAGAATGCATGAAACAGATTAAAAGAGGTATCCAGGAAGCTAAAATTTCCACTGAAGCCCTGGGGAGGTTAGCTTAGCAGTCTAAGATTGGTGATTGGCATAGCAGTGCTCAGAATGCTACGGACCTAGATTGTGCACAGGATCCAGATACCTGGCTATCACTATAAATGAAATGAAAAACTTGCTCTTGCTGGCAAGAGCAAGGACGAGTGTTTGATCCCTGGTACTACATGCCGTCTTGGCCCTCGAAACTGGGTGTAGTGGTGCAAGTTTGTAATCCCGCAGGATCACTATGAGTCTGAGCTGCACAATGAGACCTTGTATCCAATAAATAAATAAATATATTTTTTTAATTTTTAAAAAATTTACATTAAAAGTTGGCAAAACAATTTGAATGAAACTGAATATAGACTTTTAGATCTTGACATTGACAAGATCTCTTAAAAGTAACAAGTAACCAGGGATAATAATCCAACAGCTATAAGATGATGCAAAGATGAGAAACATAAGACTGATAGGTGTCAGTGAAAAAGGAGTCAATGCAAATTACATAAAAAGACCAGTTTCAAAAGTAATAGTAGAAAATTTCCCAAGCATGGGGAAACAATCTGACATTCAGATAACTGATGTGTATATAACTTCAATTAGCATCAACCAAAGTAAATCTGCACCCAGACATATAATAATCAAGATGCCAGAAATGCAGACAAAAACAAGATATTAAAAGCAGTTAGAGAAAAGAAAAAGATCACATATAGAGAAAAGCCCATCAGAATCACAGCAGATTGGCTGGGGAGATGGCTCAGTGGAATAAGCGCTTCCCTGGCAAATGCAAGGGCCTGAGTTCAATTCCCGGTTCTGCTAAACAAAATAACAACAACAACAAAAAGAATCACACCAGATTTCTCAACAAAAGCCAACAAGTCAGGAAGAGCTTGGAATGAAGTATTTTAAATCCTGAAAGAAAACAACTTCCAACCCAGATTAATGTACCCTGCAAAATTGAATTTCAAAATTAATGGAGAAGTAAAATATCTCCATGACAAAAAACAACTAAGAAATGCATGACCACTAAACCAACCATAGAAATACTACTGAAAGAGATCAACTAGCCAAAAAATTAGCAGAGTTAGCAAAACTGAATGAAACCTTTAAACAAATGGATTTAGTAGACATTTATAGAACTTTGCATCCAATAACATATGAATACATATTATTTTCAGCTGCACCTTGAATATTCTCTAAATTAAACCACACGCTTAAATAAGTGGCAAGAGAATTGAAATTATTCCTTGCATATTATCTGACTATAGAGCAATGAAACTGGAATTTAGGGACAAAAGAAATTGAAAAAAAGAAATAATGAAGGCATGGAACTTAAATAACACCCTCCTAAGCAACCAAAGGATCACAGATGAAATTAAATAAGAAATTAAACAATATACACAAATCCATAAATGCAATATACCACATCAACAGAGCCAAAGACCAAAACCACATTATCATATCAATAGATGCAGAAAATGCTTTTGACAAAGTCCATCACTTTTTCATGATAAAACCCTACAAGAAATTGGAATAGATGGATTATACCTCAATCTGATAAAAGCCATCTATGATAAACTCATAGCCAACATCATTCTAAATGGAGAAAAGCAGGAAGCATTTACTCTAAACTAGGCACAAGACATGGATGTCCACTATCACAACTCCTATTCAACATAGTCCTGGAAACATTAGCCAGATCTATTAGGAGAAGGAGGAAGAGAGGGGATGGGAGAGAGGGAGATACAGACAGATAGAAAGAGGAGAGAGAGAGAGAGAGAGAGAGAGAGAGAGAGAGAGAGAGAGAGGAGAGAGAAGAGAGAGAATAAGAATCGGAAAGAGAAGGTTGATTTCTGATCCTTCACAGATGATATACTCTGCAAGGAGGTCAAAATAGCTCTACCAGAAGACTCCTAGAAAAGATAAACAGATTCAGTATCATAGCAGGATACAAAGTCAGCACACAAAAATCAATAGCATTCCTTTACACAAACAGCAACCTCACAAATTGGAGAAGCAATACCCTTCAGAATAGCATCCAAGAAACTTGAAACACTTAGGAATTAATCTAACAAAGGAAGTAAAAGAGTTATGCAACAAAAAATACAACACTTTGAAAAAAGTAATGGGAGAGGGTTTAAGAAAATGGAAAGATACTCCTTGCTCATATATAGGAAGAACCAATATTGTGAAAATGGCCATACTCATCAAAGCATTATACAGATTCAATAAAATCCTGATCAAAATACCATCTGAAGAGCTCACAGATCTAGAGAAAACATTCCTAAAATTCATATAGAATCTGAAAAAGACCTACAATTACAAGAGAAATCCTGACCAACAAAACCAAGGCCTGAGGCATTATTATCCCTGACTTGAAATTGTACTGCAAAGCTACTGTGTTATGAATAGTACTGAAAGAAAGAAAGGAAGGAAGGAAGGAAGGAAGGAAGGAAGGGAGAGAGAGAGAGAGAGCGAGAGAGAGAGAGAAAGAAAGAAAGAAAGAAAGAAAGAAAGAAAGAAAGAAAGAAAGAAAGAAAGAAAGAAAAGAAAGAACCAAAGAAACAAAGAAAGAAACAAAGAAACAAAGAAAGACAGACCTGAGGATCAAAGGAACAGATTAAAAGATGCAGACACAACTACAAACACACTTAACTACCTTATTTTTGAAAAATGGTCAAGCGTTCACTGGAAGAAAGGTAGTCTATTTAATAAATGGTGCTAGAAAGCTGGATTTCCACATACCAAAAACTAGAATTAAATCTAGGTCAATCGCCATGCACTAAACTAAAAGTACACTTTGACTAAAGTCAAAATGGATTGAAGATCCATTAAAACAGAAACATTAAATTTACTAGACGAGAAAGTAGGTAGAAATTGAAGATCTGGGGGTATGTAGAGAGTTCATGAACAAAAATCGAACTGTTCATGAAATATTTCAAAGAATCAACAGCTGGGATCTCATCTTGTTGAGAAGTTTCTGCATATAAGAAGAAATTACAGGGCCGGCCAGAGAGTTCAGTGGATTAAAGTGCTTGCTTAAGCAGAAGCAAGGATCAGGCTTGATCCCTGGTGTGCCATGCTTGCACCTCCCCTGGAGGCACGCGGAGACTGTGATTGAGATTGGGCATGGTGGCATGTGCCTGTAATCGCAACCCTAGAGGCTTAAAACAGGAGAATCACTATGAGTACAATCTGTGCTGTGAGACCCTGCAGACCCTACACTAAATACATAAAAAAAATTAAAAAAGAAATCACCATCAGACTATAAAGAAAACTTACAAGTAGGGAAAATTCTTAACCACAAGTCACTCAGACAAGAGACTTCTGTCTAGAATGTATAAAGGACTAAAAAACGTCTCAGGCTCTCAAAATTCAAAGACCCAATCCAAAAATGGGCATTTGAGATGAATATACACTTTTCAGATGAAGAAATACAAATGGTAAATTAATACATTAAAAAATGGTTATAGCACTGACCGTTTGAGAAGTGCAAATTAAAACAAGGCTAAAATTTCATCTATCCCAGAAAGAGTGGCTATCATAAAGAAATCTTCTAATCACAAATGCTGGAGAGGCTGTGGGCAAAGAGGAGCCCTTTTCCACCTTTGATGGGAGTGTAGACTGATACAACCTTTATGGAAATCAGTGTGGCAACCCCTCAAAACCTAGCATGAGAGGTCCTACTTGAACCAGCTATTTCCCTCCTGGAAATTTTTCCAGAAGAACTGAAATCATCATACCACAGAAATATATGTGCACCCGTGTTTGTTGCAGTGTAATTTGTCATAGCTAAATCCTGGAAGTGCCCCAAATGCCCATCAGCTGAAGAACGGACCAAAAATGATGTGATATTTTTATACAATGGAGTATTACTCAGCTATAAAGAAAGATAAACTTAAGGCTTTTATAGGTAAATAAATACAACTGTAGGCTCTCCTCATAAGTGAAGTGAATCAGACCCACATGTGCAAATGTCATCTCCCTAATGTAAGAACCTGGAAGAGTAAATAAAATCTGAAAAGTACAATAGACACAGTAAAAGAGAAAGAAACTGAGCATAAGGAACAAATAATTGTGATGAAGGAAAGGAGAAAAGATAGGGAAAAGAGGAAGTAAGAAAATCATATATGTACACACACAGAATAGCAAAGGTGATTATACTGCTAATTTCTATTGGCTTTTTGAAGGGAGCAGTTAATGCTTAAATTTTTTATTTCCACATGCCTATATCTATCATCTGAGCAACTATACTGAAGACAATAATGTGCAATACAACAACCACTGCTGAATATCTATCCTTCTTTCTTAAAATTTTATATCATTTCTAATATTGTAACTATTATTTTGCTATTCTCTTTAAAATAAATTCTAAAAATAGCTGAATTGTGAAAGTAGCCCATATGTCCATCAGCACATGCATGGATAAAGAAAATGTGGTGTTTATACACAATGGAACACTACTTTTCTATAAAGAAAAATTATCTTGAGTTGTTTGTAAGAAAATGGGTAAACCTTGAGACCATAATATTAAGTGAAATAAAACAAACACAATTTTTTTTCACAATCTTAAATAGTGCATGGTTTCTTTTATATGGGAAACCCAAAATATAAATAAAGAGCAAAGAAAGAGACGGATAATAGAAAATGTTACCTCTTATGTGGCTGAGTAAACTGAAAATAAGAGGAGCTAGAATTTATGGCCCCACCATCACAGTGTCTTCTGATAGGCAAGGGTTAGAAGAAAACACAAGCCTCCCCTTAGACAACCCACTTTATAGAAATTGTACTAATCTTGGGTCATTGTGGCTTAACTGGCTTTAAACAAAAGCAGCTATTGTGATTTGTGCTGCCATTAACAGGGCTTTCTTTTTCTCCTATTTCTCTTTTCAGCATCTTAGCTGAGAATCAGTTGGGTAGAGGTATGTGGACTTATTTCTGGTTTTCCATTCTGTTCCATTTCTACGCTAGTGCCTTACTATTGTGTTCCTATAGCTTTGTAGTATGTATTGAATTCAGGTATTGTGGTGATTTCCAATATGCTCATTTTGTTGTGTACCGTTTCCAAATTTTAGGGGTTTTCATGCTGCCATACGAATGCCAAGAGTGTTTCTTCCAGTTTGGTAAAAATATCTATGCTAGCCATATCCCTATCACTTGAGACAAGAACCAAAATTACAACCAAAGGAGTGAGTTTACTTTGGCATATAGTTTCACCCTTTGGTCAGCTTGGTTCAAAGGAGAGACCTCAGGGCAGTAGAGTGCAGTGGAACAAAAGCTGCACAGGTCATGGTGGACGTGAAGCAGGGCAAAGGAAGAGCACTAGGGAAGGTGGACATGAAGTGGGGCAAGGGAAGAGCACTATGGAAGAAAAGGATTCAGATGAACCCATAAGTGTGCTGCATCAATGCCTGGGGCAGAGCCCAGAGCTAACCAGTTTAAACTGCTACCGTGTTATCATATTTGGATGAAGCATGCCTTCACTTCAGGCAGTAGGGATATTTTAGCAGTATTTCTTCTTCCAATTCATAAATTTGGTACATGTTTTTACCTTCTAGTGTCATCTTCAAGTTTTTCAATGATTTGCAGTTGTCATTATAGAAGTTGTGACCTTGGACTGATTGTGTCAACTTAAGAAAGAAAGTCCCAACTAAATTGGATCAGCATAGTTCTGGTGGCGGCTGAAGAGACTTACTGCAAACAAAAGACTCAAGAGGGCTGTGAGCAACAGCAGCCAGAAGGCTCCCAAGGAGAAGGCTCACTTCGGCTTTCTCAGAGGCTCTCCCTCTTCCCCTTAGACTCCGTCTCCGGCTTCCAGTGCAGGCACCAGTCGTGCAGCACAGGTGCTTTAACTTTTCATCTCAGACCCTGTGGCTTCATGACATTGAACTCACACGGATCACTATGGTGGGCTCCAGACCTCTAGTTGGCTCCTTCAGATCTCCAGCACACAGACAGCCTCTTAGAGTTCTTCTGCATCTGATTCTGAGGGTGGCCATCAAAAGCCAATCTTATAAATCTTGTATATGTGTGTCTTGCATTCAGTATTTCTCTAGTGTGCACTGTCTATACAGAAGACTTTTATTTTCTTCACTAAGTTAATTCTTAGCTACTTGGGGGGATTTGTCTTTGGAGACTACTATGAATGATATTGTTCTTATGATATACTTCTAAAAAACTTGTTGTTTCATAGAAAATCTACTTATTTTGTATGTTGATTTTCTATCCTGATAGTTCACTAAATTTCGTCAGTTATCATAGACTCTGGTGAAGTCTACTTTTTTTTTATAGACACAATCATGTCATCCCAGATAATTTAACATCCTATTTTCCTATCATAGCTCTTTATTTCTTTCTCTCAATTAATGGCTCTGGCTAAAATTTCTAGTACTGTATTGAATATGGACAATGAAAGTTGAAACCCTCATCTTGTTCCTTATTTATAGAAAATGAATTCATTTTTTTCCCATTCAATGTGATATTGGCTCTGGATTTTATTTTTTCATACACAGATGTTATTATGTGAAGATACAATCCTGTATATAAGTTGTTCAGGGCTTTTATCAGAGACAATGTTGAATTCACTAAATCTTTTCTATATCTGTTGAGATCTTATATGAGTTTTATTTTTTATTATATACATGTGATCTATAAGGTTAATTATTTTGTGTTGTACTATCCTTGCATCCACAGACAGAAGCCAATTTGATCATAGAGTACCATCTCTGTGGACCTGATTCACTGAACAATGCTTTATCTCTGTTCATCAGCGCTGTTGGTTTGTTGCTTTCTCATGTGTGTGTCCTTGTCACCTTTTGGTAACAGAATAATGCGGACCTCAAAATAGATTTAGAATAGTTTCCTCTCTTTCAGTTCTCAATAATTTAAGAAGTATTGTTAATGATATTTTAAAAGTTTAAAAATTTCATAAAAATCAACAGTAAAGCAATCACTCCTGGAGACTTTTTAAATGAGAACAAAAATAGTTAAAAACAAAAAAGACTTTTTATTATTAATTTAATGTCATTACTCATTATTGGTATAGTCGGGGTTTTTTATTCAGTTTTGGTAGCTCATACATATTTGAAAATACGTCCAATTTATCCACATTTTCTACATTTTCCAACTTTTAAGCATATGATTTATTTTAAATATCCCTTTATGATCCTCTGGATTTCTGTGATATCAGTGCCAATGTCTTCTTTTTATTACTTTTTTTTTTTTTTTTCAGTGCTGAGGGTTGAATTCAGGACCTTGTGCTTGCCAGATAAGTGCAAATTCTACTGAGCTATGTCCCCAACCCCCCCCCTTTTTTCTTCCTAATGTATTTGGGCTCTCTTTCTCTCACTCTGTTAATATAGTTTGGTGGTTGATTAATTGGTGGGCTACTTGGGTGGGAATGCCCAGCAGGGGTGGCTCTTGGGGAGAATATGAAGGTAGAATAGGAAGGGAGGATTTTATTCTGATTTCACTTGGAGAAACTTCTGCTGTTCTCCTTGGCTGAGCTCCAGTCTTTGCTGAGGATGGCTGTTGTTCTCTTGGGAACAATTCTGGTCCTAGTTCTCACTTTGAGCGTTTTCTCTGGCCTGTGGTACAGATCTTTGGCCTGAGAGCTCTGGTCATAGTCTTTGCCTTGGGCTTCTTCTCCTAGTTCTGCTGGGATCAGCTTTTCAACTGCAGGTGCAGGCTCTAGCTTCTGGGCAACCTCCTGGACTGCACGGCACTCTGGCACAAATTCCATGGTCCCCTTGTACAGTGGTGGGTAAGATGGCCCTGGGCTAGATGTGGCATGACACTGCTGAGGGATCCACTTCCTTGGTTGGATTCTTCAGATATGTGTTGTGCAGACAGATCTCTGGTACTCTTTTACATTTGATTCTAGTAAGTATTGACTAATAAATACATATAGTTAAATGCTTGCCAATTTTGTTTGTCTTGTCCAAGAACTTTTTGGACGTTTTACCCTGGGTTGTTCCTATTATTTCTGATTTGAGTGCTATTGTTTTTGTTAATTTATTAACTTGGGATATGATTTCAAGATGCTGAGATGTATCACTGGCTTACACGAGAATTTACTTTTTTATGGTGACACTCATTGCTATAATATTCAATTTTAATGCTCTTTATTATTGTATACCACAAACGTTAATTTCAGGATACTTTTAGATTTCCATTTTCACTTTCATCTTGACTTGCTGTTCATTCAAATATGTTTATAATATATTACTATTTAAAGGTAACAAATGCACCTAGGACTTTTAGGGAACATAATTTTTGGATGAATAAAAGCACATTATTGTCTGCTTTCTCCTTATCAGAGGGAAATCATCCAGAGCCAGGGAAAGACAATAATATGATGGTAATTCAGAGTTTTCAGTAGTCATATGATTATAGGAGATAAGATTCAATACTATCAAGTTAGAGCTTGATATATCACAGTATCAGAATACTGATACTGATACTCAGGCAAGTATGCGCCCCAATTTGACAATGTTTTTCTCCAGAATGTTTCAGAGTCTAAAATGAAGGATTTTAGATGCACACTGATCTGCTAAGCTCATGTCCAATGGGTGGGGCATTAGAACAAAGAAAAGCTTCTAGTTTTATGCATCTGGCTGAGTGGATTGGTCTTTTGAAGCTTGGGAATGGAGTGAGGCAAGTGTGGGTACTAAAGCAAGCCAATAAAATTAAGGATTTAGCCTTGAAAGACAATAGAGCCTTATGAATCTGGCAAGAACAAGATGATATAAATGTGATTTACAGGACGTACTGAAGAACCAGAACCAGAAGTTATAGCTGCAGAGGAGGATTGCAGAGTTTGAGGAGGATTGCTTTTAAGTCCTGCTTCATTAAGGCCTTGCTAAAGAGTCAGGGAAATAAAACAAAAATAACAACTTAGCAAAGCTATTAAAAAACCTCAAGGTACTTTGGAGACAAAATTGATAAGTAGGAGTTACTATAGAGAAACAGAGAAGCTTTCAGCTAAGAATCCTGAAGAAGAAATAGACCAGTACTGGGGAAGCATAAAATGTAGCTTCAGGACAGTGCCTGATCTCAAGAAATTGGTCCGTATTCTGACACTTTCCAAAAGAAATGTAAACATGATCAGATGGACAGCAGCATCATATACAATCGCTATAATTTTCTTTTCAAATACAATACTAGGCAAAGATAAATGAGTGAAAGCAAAGAATAGAAAAACTGAAAATTAAATAGATCTAAAAATGATTCATGTATTGTAAAGCTCGAGAACATTATTTTAGCAATGAATTTTATAGTTAAGAAAGTAAATGATTGTAATATAAAAATATAAATCATAGTATTCATAAAAGGTGTAACAGTAAGGAACTTCGTAAATAAATTTGCTGCACATTACACCTGTCAGAAAAGGTGAAGGCAAGTTGCAAGACTTAAAAAGCCAGGTAGATCATGATAGAAAGTTCTAATATAGTATAATTAAAAGCACAGACAAAACAGAAATAATGTTTTAAGGAAAATAGCCTAAGCTTGTCCCAGTGAAGACAAAAATGTCAAGTCACAGAACCAAGTAACCATGTGTCAGGCACAACACAAATCCAAAGTAAAACACACTTAGTACAACATATGAAGCTGTTTATAATGAGGGAAAGATAAAAAATATAGACAGAAAAATATTATCATTGATAGTTAATCATCTTTAAGAAACCATAACAAAAATTACAGCTGGCTTCTGAGGAGAAACAATGAAGCTGTGTCAGTCAGGATTTACTAGAGGAATAGCTATAACAGAAGATGTACAAATGTATAAGACATTGTAAGATTGCCTCGGTCACAGAGTCAGATGAGGAAGCTTGCGGAGGGGGTCTGCTCACTGATTGAGAACATTTTAATACAAAACAAACAGAATTCATTGCTAACTTCTCTGTAACAAAGAGCATATTAAAGGATGTTTTACACATACAAGGGAAATTGTCCCTGAAAAAAGCTAGAGGTTAAAAGATACAAAATGGTAAGTATGTTGGTTAATGTATATAAATATTAAATAAAATAATAAATGTCTTAAGGCATTAAGATAGTTAAAATATAGAGAAAAAATATGTTAGAATGGAATGATAATATATAATTTTTTAAAAGTAAATGAAAGTATATCTTGCATTGTTAGAAAATTGGAGAAAAAAACATCTTGTAGAAAGTCACTGTCAGTGATTCATTTTGTAGTACTTTCTAAAAATGATGATATATAATTGAAGCCAGTGGAAAGAAATGATAAAATATTAAAATAATAAAGAGATTATAGAGAAAGAGAACAAGAAATGGAGGAAAATCTACTAAAGGTTGCATATATGTTATTACCTTTGACCCAGCAATTTCACCCTTCATAGAAAGCTGTGGGTGAACAAAATGTGCATACTAGCATTATTCTTAGTGACAAACTCTAACTTAGAAGTGACCCAAATGTTTACGAATGGAGGCTAGGTAACCAAATAGTGGTATCCTTATGCAGTGAAAATTTATATACCTGTGGAAATAAAGAAATTAGTTATATTCAATCTTATACATGGATTTCATAAATATTAAACAAAAAGTTAAAGATCTAAATATTTACTATAGACTTATATAATATCCAAAAGTAAGATAACAAACTTGTAACAATTTTTACACAAATTATAATCTTGGGAGGGGAGTATGATATCAAGACATTCAGAAAACTTCTGTATATCAATTATGTGCAATTTCTTTTTTTTTTATATATATTTTAGGGAAGGGTCTACAGGGTGGTCAGCGTCTCACTGCCAGATCAGATTCATAGTGATCCACCTGTTTACAGCCTCCCAAGATCTGGGATTATGGGCATGGGCCACTATGCCCAATCTCAATTGCCATCTCAGCATGCCCAGGGGGTGGGGCTGGCATGGCAGGCCCTTGGGATCAAATGCCTGGCCCTTTCAACTGCTTGCAGACACTTTAATCCACTGAGTGATTTGGCCAGCCCCTGATTATGTGCAATTTCTTGATCTGGGAGATGGCTGAATAAGTGTATCACTTTTTAAAAATGTCTTCTACCTCCCTTGGATAATGTACATATTTTTCTCTAAATATACTTTGATTAAAATTTTCAAAAAGATCAGGGAAGAATGCAACTATAAAGACTGTGTTCATAAAGTTATATAGGTAAAAATATCAGTATTTTTTCACAAGATGTGTAAAATATTGATGGACTTTTGGGATACAGTTGACCAAATTTTGTAAGATCAGAATGTATTTCCATGATAAACTACTATTAAGTATCCCATAATTCAGCAAGTTATGTGGTGGATAAAAAAATACTTCATAACTTAAGTAAGTTGTTCCAAGTCTAGTGAAGCATCTATACACATTCAAAATAAAGAATAGTCTTAATCAATTTGTGTGAAGGAAAAAATTATACAGAAGACAATGTTATGTGCCTGACCTTATGAAAATAGAATAATTAATACTTGAGGAACAGGGACAGAATCTCTAGGGTATGCATTGAGCTCTAGATGGGAAAAATCACAAGACTGCAATCTTTAGTGTGACCCATGGATTTATATTTGATCACAAGGATTCCTTTGGGAAAATTAGATTGTCTGATTTTCTACAATAGATAAGCTTTTAAATTGGTTTCTATGGCTCTTTCATAGCATACATAGTAGATAAATTAAGCCACTTTATAAAAAGGATTCGCAATTTATTTCCCTTGAACACTGTGTGGAGATTTGGGGCTGAGTAGCACCAGTGTTGGCTGAAAAACACGCACCTTGACATTGAGGTGGTCTGCAGCACCACTCTGTCCTCTTGGGTGTCGCAGAATGGCACTGAGACCTCACACTGAGGACAAAAAAGACCAGAAGGACAAGCTTATCAAGGACCCACTGGGGAAGATAGTAAGGCTAGTGGTTCTACGTATGTTTTTGTGCGTGTATACATGTATTCATTCATTGTTAAATTGCATTGGTTGAAAGAGTTAATTTCCCATGAACCACTAGCACCAGATGGGCCCACACCTTCCAAGGACTCTTTTCTTCTTTAAAAGGACAATTGTTGTTCAGTTTCTCTCATGTGCAGATTCATTAGCTCTTCACTGACTCTCCTTGTTCGCCAGCTACTTGTGGAAAAAGCCATTTACCCTGGTGAATGTCAAGGTTAGTACAAACTGTCCTTGTCATCAGTCTCTCTGCAAGAAGGTCAGGGATAAGCTTTCCTCAAATGGGCAGCGTCGAACAAAGCAGAGACAGACTTAACTCACCAAAAGGGAGAAAGGAGGCCTGCACTGGAGTTGATAAACATTACTGTGGGTTTTGAGAACAAAGGATTAACTCCTCCCCTGCCACTTGAAGAACTATGTACAGGAATATATCTTGCAATATCTGGATACTTTACAGTAGAAGAGGCGTGTTTATAAATTACCAAATAGCTACCTATATTTTTCCATACCTATATCAACATCCATCTCAGTTCATAATATTGATTATCTGTCATCATCTCAGTTGTTTAACAAAGTATCCTACCTTCTGATGTGCACTTTGGATGTATATTCCCATATGCCAACCTTGCCCTAAATATTCTTTTTTTATTTTTTGCAATTTCTGCACTCAATTCAATTTTATAGAAAAATTATAAAGCACATATAAAACACAGTTATATTTTAATCTATTTTCACATAATAATGCAGTTTTGGATTGGACCATATTCAATCCAAAAATCAGTCATCTCACTTCATCTTGATCGCGCTTTGTGAATGAAGCATCACTTCCTCCCAGAAAGGTCATTCTCACATGGAGAAGCTTGCATCTCTAAAAGGGAAGATTTGCTTTGCATTTGACTAAAATCAATCTCTATGCAAGTCTATCCTGTCAATCCACATTCTTCTGTCTAGTGGGTAAAGAGGGCCAGTCTTTCCTCATCATAGAAGCTCTTCAAATATTTAGCAGAGGAACCATGTGGCAGGCAAGCTTTGTCTTCTCTTCACTACCTGGCTATGTGTGTCAAAAAAAAAAAAAAAAAAAAAAAAAAATTTGATTGCCAAGCAGGACACTTTTCTGTTTGTGCTCTTTGGACTGAATATTAAATTTTTGCAATCTCCTTAAAGTGTAGGAGTCAAGAAATGAGAAGTATATTGCAGGTATTAATAGGCCATTGATGATATATCATGTCATATTTTAATCATTATTCCTCTTCTAGAGCAATTCCCACTTGACTTTGTTGAGGACATACTAAATATCCTAATCTTTTGTACAGAAGCTACAACAAGGCAGATTTTCACTTGTATTGTGAGTTAAATTATACACAATTTTTAACTTAATTTTCATCCACAATCATTCATCTAGTATATTAATGTGTGAATTTGTTCCTACTCATCATCCAGAAAATTTCTAGAAGGCCAACATACTCTACTGTGTTGGACATACCATTCATTAGACTCTCACTTCCTCTGAGTTATGCTGAGAAATGTTGTTCCTCTCAGTCAGAGGTATCTCCAGTTCTTAATCAAATCACTAAAATAAAATCAATAAATAGACTCTTAGTGATGCAAACATGTTTTTGGCATTGTCATCACTACTTTTCAGTCCTTAAATTGAGAATCATTACCAATCAATGCTGATTTTTACTCCCTATGATGTTTGTGCTCCATAAGTCAGCAATGAGACTTTACTCAGGTACTTCATACATCTGTTGTATTTTATTTCCTATGTAATCCTGTTTCCTTGTGACTTTTTTTCATATCATTTTCTGGAACTTAATTTTTGCATAATTTTCCCACTGCCTCTAGAATTCTTCTATACCATATAACTATATGAAGCATAAAAAATGTTTCCTATTTGCCTTCTTTCTTGGCAAGAAGATAAGCTATTATTTGCACTGGATATGAAAGTCAAGTACTCTGGAGGAGAAATTAATTTAGACAATGGCAGGACTTTAGAATAGCCAGATGATCTGTCTTCCACCCATTTATCTATACTTTCTTGCATCTCAGTTACCAACTATCAACTACTGTTCAAAAATATTCAACTGAAAATCTCAGAAGTCAATACTCATGTTTTGAAAAACTTTTTTCCTAGTGTATTGCTATAATTATTCAATACTATTACTGATGCCTCATTAATCAATCATATTTTATTACAGGTATGTTAAAAAGCATGCCATATACTGTATAACATTAGAGACTATCTGTAGCTTTAGATTTTCAATGGAGATCCTGGTGTGTATCTTCTTTGTAGGAGGGGTTTAGTATACTATATTATGTAGCTGATTCTAGAAATTGTGTTGGAAACCCTCAAAAGAGAAGGCCTACTTGTCTACTGTTTTAAAAAGACAATTTAATGATGCTACTCTCTAACCAGAGACTGTTCATCTTCCAATCTTCCAAGAAAGGTCATAGCAACTGACAATCATTTATACACTAGATACCAGCCTCATCTCCTTAACAAACATCTGCAATTACCAAGATCCTTATGCTTCCTCTTAAGTGCTCTCTCCTTTTGGAAATACTCTGTTTTTCTGTCGGCAGTTACTCTTGTTCCTTCCACCATCAGCACCACTTAGTTAGAAACTTAAAATTTAGAACTGTAACAACTTTCTAAATTATTGTCCTATTTCTAGACTCAAACTGCCAAAGTATTCAAGCATAAAAGGTTATTTTGTATTTATTCCCTAACCCAACAGCTCTGAGATTTCCCAGTGTATTCCAACTAAGGTTTCACCTCCATGGCTGAGTTTTCATAGTTGTAGGATAATTATAGGCATAAGGAAACTTAGCTATATGTTTAACAAATGTAGATGATGTTACAATAAACATAAATTAGGTCATCACTAAGATCCTTACTATAATTATTTCTTATCTTTTTAAAGGATTCCACATACTACTCATATAACAAGAACTATGCAGAACATAACAGGAAAGCCTTTTGGTTTTAACATTCAGAGGAAATACACAAAGATACTCAACTGATCTAAGAGATATCAGAGGAGAAGACAGTGCTGACCTAAGCGTGTCACCCCTTTTACTCTAACACACTTTCATGTTACCAGGCTTCTTGGGTGCCTCAAGGCCTTGACACTGTGAGCTCCAATGCTTCCTTCCTCCTCCCTCCTGCTATTGATGCCATGGTCTGTGCAAGTCATGACTGAAGGAGCACCCTTTGAGGTTGTACCTAGAAGAGGGAAACAATTCCCATCATCCAAAATTACAGGACTTAGAAGACTAAAATGATGGGTATTTCAAGCATGGTTTTAGAATTACACATTGCTATCCTCAGGGCAGTTGCTCACTTCTAAGATTTCAGCAAATATAGTCAGTCAGAGTGGGATTTCTACCCATTAACTGCTATTTTCAAACACCTGATGGAGATTCTTAGGACCATTGCCTTAACCATCTTGTTGATATAAATATATGGTTTTTACCCCTGCCATATTTCCTAAAGTTTCTCCTTGTCTCTCTTCATTGTTTAACCCTTAAGTTCTGGTTTTACATTTAACTGTGTCACACTTTTCAATTTTTATTTCTTCTTTTGAGTTCTTACACTAGGGAGACAATACAATATTTACACATGTGGTTTATTTCACTTATGAGTGTAACTTCAAGTTGCATCCACCTACAATATGCAATGTGTTAATTATTATAACTGTCATACTAACCTGTCTTGAAATTGTTGCATTGTTATTTTATCTTTTTCTCATTAAAATGAGAAAAATAGATAATATAGCAATCACTGTTAATTAGCTATCTCTGTCATTTCTTCTATTTGTTTTTGCTTCTGTTTTCACCCTTCAAATTAAAATAATATAAAATAAAATAAAATACAGGACTGCTGTCACACAGACTAGTTGCTCAAGTTCGTGGAGCTCCAGATGGGAGGCCCATTAAGAATGACACATGTTCAGAGCAAAATTCAACACTTTCTTCAAGAAGCCAGAATAATAAGGGAAGCAAGGAATGAGGACATGGAGAATGGAATGTTTTTGATTAGGTCCTTGATTCTTGCAATAAATATCCTATGACAAAAATGTTGTATCACAATATTAAAGGGGTTTCTTTCTGAGACTTCTCTATGCAGTTGTTGATGGTCTAATGTTTCTAAACTACCAAGTTCAGCTGAAGGGAATAACATACCTGTGAATGTCTTTGTTCTGTTTGCCATACCTCTTTATCAATGTTCATCACTGGTTTTTATTACAACTTATTCTTAGTAGGTGCTTTATCTGTAACGGGGATGCCAGGTTAGGATTTCATAATTTAATTCCAGAAATGACATGTAAGGAAACACAAAAGTGTGTTTTTATATTCTTGAATGTTATGATTTGGAAGAAATGAATATCCTAAGTACCTTGTAGCAAGCATGTGTATGTTATAGGAATACTGTAATCAATATTTTAATCCATATTTCAATTCCACAACCAAAGCACAAACATTTGATTTATGAATCGATAAACTAAAAACAGAAATTTTGCTCTGGATATTCCCATTATCACACCTCTCCACAGAATGGACTATAGCAACATTGTTTCTTTTTTCCTCTGCTTTTTGTTTAGCTGACTTATATAAAATCATTTACATGTATTGAAAGTTCCTTACTTTTGCATAATAGGGTCATACATAATATTGTTTTATATTTTCCACTATTAATACTTTGGATAGTTTTTGTATTTTAATACTTGAAAAATCTACCTTGCTCTGAAGTTTTCTATGACATAAATGAACTTACTTTATACTTAATTCATGTTTAACTCATGCTTAATTCAAACTTTAGCTTTTTAACCTCATTTTATTCAGTATTATAAGGTAAAAGCATAATAGAAAATCTCATTACCTGCTTGTTTATACATTTTATAAGTATTATCAAGAATATATCCTGAAAAGCACAATTTGACATCAAACTTCAGGAATTTTTAATGTAACAGAATTTGGCAAGTTGCTCTTTTAATAAAAATCAGTACAAATTTGGCTGGCCACTTCAAGTAGTATGATTTTTCATTTCCCTGCACTTTAAAAATATTACAGAAGTATTTTCAGTCATTTTAATTTTAATTTTCCTGAGTTTCAGGTTGAATATTTTTCTCAATTTGTTATTTCTGCTTTTGCCTTCTGCTGAAATTCTTGTCAATTTTTAAATAATTTTTACTGAGATATATGTTTCCTTTTTTAAATACTTGGTTATTTATTTTATATAGATATGGAAATAGGTGTACACAGAGATATCTAAACAGAAATGTTTACTTTTATATATGTTTATTATTTTCATTTAGCTTTGCATTTGTTTTTCAACATACAGTAGAACTGAATTTTGTGCCATAAGGGCTGGGGATACAGCTCAGCAGCATAACTGCCTGCCTGGTAAGCGCAAGGTCTTGTGTTCAATCCCCAGTACCGGAAAAAAAAAAAAAAAAAGGAACAAATTTTGTGCCATAAAATCTGTAAGTCTTTTTTTCATCACAAATTCTAAGTTTTATTTTTCCCTTGTTCTACAAAGCTTTCTTAACTCCAAGGGAGAAAATGTATGAAATTATTGCCCTTAAAATCTTTTTTGCCTTTCAAGTTACTTTAATAATTGGGCCTTTATTATCTCACTCAAATGTTTATTAAGAATGGATTTCACTTACATGAAAAGTATTTTGTTTTCTTAGGATGATCGTACATTATATAAAAAATTAATTAGCAAATTTTATTCACAGATCTTTCCATTTTGAACCATTCTTGAATTTCTGAGCTATATCTTACTTGGTTAGGAATTAATATTTTGATGCGCTATCCACTATTCCATAACATTTACTTATATTTGTTACTTTTTATATACGATGTGTTTGCTACATTTTGGGTGGTCTATGCTTAATAACAAGATTGACTTTTACTTTTTTGTTTTTGGGAAGTTTTGCTTATTATTTATGTTTCTTTCAACCTATTTAAGAATTAAATGTACTACAGACTGGAAAAGTTTTCTTCAATTTTGTATATAAGTTCTGGAATATTCTTATGATATACTATTTCCTTAAAACTTTTGGGAAGATAACTGATTCACTCACAGAGTATTTTACTACTTCAGATGTTACACACCTGGGGGACAATATACAAAATACAGTTTTAACTGAACAATGTTACAGGTGAAGTTCCACTTAATCACCGTGGATAGCACGAGACTGTCACTCAGAATGACTTCTTTTATGCTTACTTCGAGTAATTACTCCCTTTCTCCTCTACAAATAAATTAGTATCCTGATTTTCAGCACTACAGTTTTCTCTGCATTTGAACGTAATGTAAGTGGCATCGCATAGGGCATCCGCAATTTTACGTCCCACTTCCATTGCTCCACACTGTGAACTGATTCAAGTGTCACCATGTCGCAGTAATATATTCATGTCAGTGCTATCTGATATCCATTGTATATATAACTTATTAATTTATGTATCAAAATATGATTTTTCATGTTCAGGCTGTGATGAACAGTGCTTTTATTGACCTTATTTGATTTTTTGGCACATATGTGTGGATATCTATGACCTTTCCAAAAATAACGTTGCTGTATTAGATAAGGCCAAATCTGATGGACCTGACAATGATTTCCTGTAAAGTATTGACCAGCACTAAAAGTGAAAAGCCACTCATAAATCATTCTCACTCTTCACTACTTTTCAACATTTTACTGTTAAATATGATAATTGACTCAGTTTTATTTACGGCTATATTTTTATCAAATAAAGAAGTTTTTTTAGTCCTGCTTTGTTAAGATATTTTATTTGTGTGTATTTTAATAATAATAACTATTTCAAAAATCACTTTTGTGTACTTATTGAAAATATTTTTGCTCTTGCTGTGGTAAAATTTACTATATTAATTTTAATGTTAAAGTTTGTATTTTTATAAAAAAGCCAACATCGTCATCAAATATGATGATATTTACTTACTGTTTCAATTTATTTTGTTTAGAAAGTTTGCATTTGTGTTTATAAAGGTCACTGACCTGCAATTATTATTTTTGTAATTCAGTGTCACTTTTGGTGTAGATGCTACACAAGGCACATAAAATAAGTTAGAAATTTTCCTTGATTTTTTTATTTTGTGTTCTGTAGAATAGTACGTATAATATTGCCATTGTTTTTAAATTGTTAGAATTCACTCATGAAGCCAAATGGCCCTCCCATGAATTTCTTTCCCCTCAAATAAATTTTTCGATAAGAATATTTATAATAATTACTTATACTCAAAGTTTCTCTTTCTTCTGATTTGCCTTTATGTCAGAGGAATTCTTCTAAAATTTGTTTGTTTCATATCATATTTTCAAATTTATGGCATAAAATTTATCAGAGTATAAAAATTATTTGTAAAGTCTGTGCAGATGTTTGTTTTCATTACTAACCTTAATTATTCCCACTATCTCAGCAGCAACACTGAAGTTTGTTGATTTCAGTTATGATTTCGCGTAAATAACATTAAGCTTTATTATATATTTGTTACTTCTTGCATCTCTGCTACATTTATAATTTTTTTCCAATTTCTCAGGATTTCACACAGTACTTTGCTCTCCTTAATTACTTCAAATTGGTGTATGGAGTTTTTTGACTTTATCTTACATATATGCTTGTAAAGCTATAATTGTTTGTATTTCTTTAGCTGTAGCTAGGAAGTTGCAGTATTTTCATTATCATTCATTTCAAAGAAATTTTCTCCACACTTTTTTTTTTTTACTAAAAGTCTACTCAGAATATACTAATTTCCAAACATACAGGGAATCTCCAGTTATTTTTCTGTTTTTGTTTTCTAGCTTAATTTTCTCTGTGGTCAGCATGACTAAAATCTTTTGAAATTTGTTTAGGCTTCCTATATGAATCTCCAAATTATCTATTTTGGTTATTGTTTCATGTACACTTCATATAAATTCATATTCTGCAGCTGGTAGATGAAACGTTCTACATAAATTAGATATTGTTTGCTAATTGTGTTTTTCAAATAGCCTATGTATTTACTGTTTTGCTCTAATTTGTAAATATATCACTATGGATATAGATCTGCTTGTAGTTATGTCTGTTTTATTTACTTTACTGAATTGTGGAAGAAAAATACAATGTGCATTTTAAAAAATTTATTACAATCAAAGACACATCACCATCAATCAGCATCAAAATAGTCCTCCTTTGTCCCATGATTCTTGCAAATTTATGAAACTATTCTGGAAGCACTCTTATTTAAACTGTCATGTCCTGGATCAATTCAGAACAAACATTTGAAGATCATTTGGACTTTGGGAATAAAAACAGTAGCCACACGGTGCCAAATCTGGTGAGTAAGGTGAACAAGGGTGGGCACGCTGCAATTCTTTTATGGGTCTGTGTTTTGCTAGGTGGCCCTTGGCAGCACGATTCACATTTTTTAGCATGTCTCAAACATTCATGAAAGAGGACTTTTAGAACTGCTTCAGAAAGCGGCAAGAACGATGGTTGTCTTAGTTACTTTTTCCATAGCTGAAACACAATATCCAACAGCTGAAGTTAAAGGAAGAAACGCTTATCAAGCTCACCATAGTAGAAGCTTCAGTAATGGTCAGCTGGTTCGAAGGCAGGGTGATAAGGTGTAGTGACAGAATGTGTCTTCCGGGGTTGGCAGCTTGGCTGGATCCGATAAGCGGCCCCATGACCTAGGGCATGAAGGCCCCTTCTGAGGCGTGGAGGGCTGCCCTAGAGTGACGCAGCGCAAAAAAGACATATAAAGGGGGCTGAGGCCAGATTCCGTGTGTCACTTCCTAGGAGGAGTTTGACCTTGGCAGCCACGCCACTTCCTCAGAGGAGCACTGGTCCTCACAGCCTGGAAGGAAGGGAGAGGCTTGCTAGAAGCTGCGGCTGCATCGCCTCCTTTTGGTCTTCGCTGTTTTCTGCTGCCATGGGCTGCGCCCTCTGCCTTGTGCCAGTCTGCCTTGCAGCCAGCAGGGTATGGCCTGAAACCTCCACTAACTGTGCGCTAAATAAACCTTTCCCTTCTTCATTTTGTGTGTTGGGTATTTTGTCCCAGCAATGACAGAAGAGTAGCCAGGACACATGGTAGAGGAGAAACAGTCTGTGGTAGATGGAAAACAGCATTCAGCAAGGCAGCAAGCACCAAATAACAACCCTTTGTTTCTGTCCTGTGTATTTTATCCAGGTGACTCACCCTCAGAGTCTTCCTGTTACCTCTCCCCAAACTATGCCAAACCAATCTGCACTAATGAGTGTCATACACTCTAGGTCCAGGCAACTCAGGAAAGCCTCTCCTGTGACCACAAGAGGACCCGTAACAGCGGGGTAAGTGTGTGGAAAGTAAGGATAGGCATTTCTAGGCAGGTTAGTGATAATGTATTTTTACTGTAATAAATTTTTTAACTTAAACATTTACCATAGTTTCTGACCACCCATGGTATAATGCAATATTTTTGGTTATACATATTTAAAACTATTTTTCTTTTCTGATGAACTGAAATTTTTATCATTGTGAAATATCCTTATAAATTATACATAATTAATTCTTGTTATTTTTTTCATGCTATATGTTTTACAGCCCTTTATTTTTTACTTTTCTTATCTTTTATGCTTAAAATTTATTTTAATTTGCACTTAAATGATTTTTATTTTGGGATGTTTACTGTATTTATTTTAAATCTAATAGGCAGTGAAGTTGCTTTCAAATCTTTTCTATAAACTCATCTCATTTAGTTGAGCTTTGGGTTAATTACATTTTTATGGTATTTTATATTATTTTGCTTTTTATTTCTTCTCTTTATTACATTGGATGTTTTCACAACTTCTTTAGTAGTTGCACTAAAAATGCAACATACATATTTGATGTATAAAAAATTAATAAAGGTGATGCTTTTGCCTTTTCTCAAGCATTACAAAGGAGCTCGAAGTGCTTAACTCATTCAGCACACTTTTGTGCTTAAGCTGCTATTGTTATATTTCAATTCTGCATGTACACATATGTGTATACAAAATACGTTATTCATTTTATTTTCATTTTATTTTTTGTTGTCAATATTCATTTAGATTTGCCCATATGTTTCTTTTTTTATTCATATGTTTAATCATTCCATTTCCTTTCAAAGGCAATATTTGAAATTTCTTTTAGTGAGTAATTATAAATTACTTTACTTTGCCCTGAAAACATATCTATCCATAAGGCTATTTCCATTTTTTTAAGTTAAGCTCTTTTTCTTCTGCAGTTTTCAAATATAATTTTCCAGTTTTTCTTGCTTCTGTTGTGTCCACAAAGAAATCTACCAATTGTAGCTCCTTTGAAGGTACTGTAATTTCTTTTGTTAAAGGTTTTTAATACCTTCTTTGTCTTCTCTGGTCTTACTATGATAGTCATAAGTTTCTATTTACTTGTTTTACTTGAGACTTGAAGGGATTCATTATTTTTATTTGTATTTCAGACACTCTTTAATATTATTTTTCCTTATAGGCTTTCCACTTTTCATCTGGATGTTGTTGTATTTTTGCTTTTGTTTTCCTTTTGAGACAGGATTTCATTATGTAGCATAGGTTGGCCATGAACTCACTTATATAAGCCACGATGGTCTCAAACTCATGGTGATCCTCCTGCCCCAGTCTCTCAAATGCTGGGATTGCATGTATTTGCCATCACACCTGGCTGGGTGTATTTTAACATAAGCTAGAACTTCCTATACGGTCAAGTCTTCTGACATTTCCTAGTTCACTTTTTCATTTTAAAGTGAAAGAAGAAAGAAAAAAATAAAATGATACAGAATTTTGAAACAAATGATAGGAAATTAACAATGATTATCGTATTGCATATTGTTATCTTCAAAGTAGTTGATCGGATTACCATATGCAGGCATGCTAAATACAATAAACAATACAAGCAGTAACTGTTCCTTTCAGTGAACTAGTAGAAATTTGAACTGCAGTTATCTTAGCATATATATATTCCTTCCTTCTTTTCTCCTTTCCCCCATTCCAGTTGTTCTTTCCTTTTGAGTAGCTTCTTTCCCTTTCACAATATCTACTGCACCTTTGGAAAAATATTTATGCTTTCAGATTCTTACACTAGGAAGACAATATGATGTTTACACATGTGAGTCTGATTTGTTTCACTTGTGAATATGGTCTCCATTTGTATCCATTTACCTATAAGAGCCTTGAGTTTAACTTTCTTTGTAGCTGAGTAGTACTCTATTATATAAAAATACTACATCTTTTTTTTACCCATTCCTTAGTTGATGGGCATTTGGTTTGTTTTCAAGATTTATCTATTACAAATTGTGCTGCTATAAACACAGGTGCATTTGTGTATCACTGTGGTATAATGCTTCCAAGTCTTCTTTAAAATACCCATAAAGGGATTAGCTAGGTCATAGGGATAAACAGAGAGTTCTTCAACAAAAGACAAACTGCGCAGGATATGTTTCAAAGAATCAACAAGTGGGATCTCATCTTATTAAAGTTTTTGCACAACAAAAGAAAGTACCAATGGAGTGCAAAGATATCCCATATGTTGGGGAAAAAATTAGCAAACTATCCTTCAGACAAATAACTATTATCCAGATTATATAAAAAATTAAGATAATTAAGTTCAAACAAATTCAAAGAACAATTCAAAAATGGGCACCTGAGGTGAACACAAACTTCTCATGTGAAAAAAATACAGAGATAGCAAATAGATGCATGAAAAAATGTTCAACATCATTAGTTACTCAAGAAATACAAGTTAAATCAGCACAGAGATCCCATCTCAGTGCCGAAAGAATCAAGAAATCAAAAAATTGTATAGCTTCTTACACAGTGCCCCACTTAAAACTTTCACTGTCTGACTCGCTCCAAGTTCTGATTTTTTAAAACTGTACCTAATACATTATTACATTTATACTTTTATACTTACATTTATACTCAGTTTTACTAATCAACTGTTCAATTTTATAATCTGCATTGTTTTTAAGCATTTTTTAAAATTTTTCAGTTCTCTCTGCTATTCTTTCTTCAGATTCTAGTTTCCTGGATGAGTCTTCAACAAAAGCAGTGAATAAAGGAGGGCTTCAGTGAGGAGGAACTGTATTTCATCTCCCTCTTCTCCACCTAGTGCTGTAACTGAATGCAGAGCCTTGCACTGAGTTATATCTTCAGCTATTTATTTTTAATTTTAGACAGAGTCTCTCAAAGTCACTAAATTGTACAACCTAGGCTAGAACTTGTGATCCTCCTGCCTCAGTCTCCCCTGATAATGGGATAACAAGAATGTGCCATCCTTCTTTGATTTTTTCCACTTATTACTGAATCAATTTTATCAGATAACATTTTATTGATATAGCCATAGAACATGAACATCTATTGATGTAGAGATACACATGTTCTTTTATTTCTATTTTAAACATATTATCCACTTTTAGTTATATCCCCTATCACAAATTAAGTGTAAATGCTATATCACTTTCTATACCAGACTTGCTAAATTTTGATATGTAGGTGACAAAGATACATATATGTATTTTCAAGGTTATCACTGATTTAGCACGCTTTTAATTCTTTTGCAATCTTTTATTTGGCTTTGTAATAGGGATAATATTAATCTTAAAAATGTCGAGAAAAGATTTATTTCCTCTTCTGCTTTGTGGAAGATATTTTTAGAATTCATACAAATTCTTCATGGCTGTATTGGTGATTCCTAAGTGATGAATTCCCTTTTGGAAGTGATTACACTACACATTTAATCTCAACAGTTATAGGATTATTCAAATTTTCTATTTTACATTAAATAAGTTGCAATAAATACATTTTTGAGAAACTGGCCCAGTTTACCTAAGTTGTCAAATCTCCATGTCATTGTTCAACCTCCTCTTGTATTTTTGCTTCAATGACTGTGTAGTGTTTTATGATCCTCTTCTGATTCTGGATGGTGGTAATTTTTCTTTGCTTCTCCTTGTTATCAATAGTTCTACAGAGTTGTGAATTTCATTGATATTTTCCAAGAATGAGCTCATTGTTTCACTTAATTTTCATTATTTTCATATTTTTAACTTATTTGATCCCTAATATCATTATTTTCTTCCTTTTTCTTGCTTTAAATTTACTATTCTCTTCTTTTCCTACATTTGCAAGTTGAAAACTCAGATTATTGATTTGAGATATCTCTTCTGATGTAACTGTGTGATGCCATGAATTCCCATCTCACCACCATTTCTTCTGTTTTGATATGTTAGTTTTTTTAATACTTCATGTGCTTTTTCTCATTGACCCATGATTAATTTTGAAGTGTATTTAATTTGCAAATACAATAGTTTGGTGATTTTCTCACTATAACTTAATTAATAGATTGTCCTGTTCATTTCAAAATTGCTTGATGGTCAGGGGACATATTTGTGTGATTTAGGTCCTTTTAAACATTTTCATATTTGTTTTACAGCCCAGGATATGGTCTGTTATAGAATCTATTCGATAAATATTGCAAAAGGAAAATCTTCTCTGTTGACTCAAATGATATGTAAATACCTATTAAAAGCTATTAGGATATTTTATAAACTCATTGATTTCATTTCTACTTATATTATCAATAAATGAAACAATAATGCTGAAATATCTTAACCGTAATTTTGAGTTTATCTGTTGCTTCTGTTAGTTCTATCACTATGTTTTCAGCTTTATTGTATGCTGCATACATAGGATTGCTATCAGTTCTTGATATATTGATCTATAAACCATCACAGTGTCCTTTTAGGACAGATAATTTTCTTTGTTGTTTACTCTAATTAATATATCAACCTATACACCCATGCTTTCTTCTAATTAGTGTCAATATGAGACATTTTTCTATTTATTCATATTAATTATATATTTTTCTCAAATGTTCCTTCTATATATGAGATATGATCATCAATACAATGTTTAATGTTCACATTTTCTAAAATACATACCATAAAGGATACATTGTCACAAATCCCCAAAATTAGCTTTGTCTTGCTTTGAGACCTCTTTGCTCCTCATTCTTGCCACATTTTAATAGTTCAAGAAGTTCTTGTTGCCTTTCATTGTGCTGCCTTCACTGCTTTTGTGTCCTGAATTAATTCAAAACATTTTTCTTTCACAGCAATTTTGACTTTGGTGATGAGCCGGAACTTGCAAGGTGCCTGATCAAGTGAACAATGTGAAGAATATACCACAATATTTTTGAAACTGGGAGTGGCAACACATGACTGTCCTAGTAATCCTAGGACTTGGGAGGCTGAGTCAGGAGGATCACCATTAGTTGGAGGCCATCGTGGGCTACATAAGTGAGTTCAAGACCAGACTGCACTGCATAGTAAGACTCTGCCTCCAAAATAAAAATAAAAATTCATATCTGTGTAGTGAGACCCTGTATCCCCTGTAGTAAATGCATAAAAATAAATAAATACATATTAATAATTTTTAGTCTTTCTTTCCATTGGAAGACAATGAACAACAGTATTTGCTATATTTTTGAATCACAATTTCTAAAGACACTCACAAAAAAACACTTCCAGATACACTTCAGAAAGTGCCAAAAATAATGGGATGTGTACAGAGCACCTCCCGGGTTATGAAAGGACTGAAGACACTGTGTCTTCTATTGTAAACATTTTTCTTTAATTTTTAAACATTCATCATACATCATGAGCACTAATTGTACATTTAGAAACACATGAAACAAACATAATTTATGAAATTATAGGAGAGAAAGGGGATAATAATGTTTTATTTTATTTATCCATGTATTTGGCCTTCATTTCTGTTCTTTTTCTCCTGATGTTCTGAGACATTTATTTATTTATTTATTTATTTATTTATTTATTTATTTAGCTAAAGTCCTTTATTTAGCTTTTTATGTAGGGTAAGTTTTCTGGAGTCTGACCCTCTTCTTTCTTTTTATTTTGAGATCATCTTAATTTCTCCCTTTAATGTTGAATTAAGATTGATTTTAGTGCATAACATCAGCAGGAAAGGCAGAGTAAGGAGCTCTAAAAAATCCATTCTTCTAAAACAAGCAACAGGAATACTGGCAAAAGTAATCAAATTGATCTTTTTGAGAATTTTGACAAAAATCCAAGGAACAGTTATTCAAGGAAAACAACTGGCTCATGGGGAGAACTTTGTGGCCTTTTAACTTACTTTTGCCTATCCTCCTGTTTCTCTCCATAATCACAAAACTTTGAAAAGAAATTCATCTACAAGCACACTAAGTTAAGGTGAGCGTGAATGCCAGCAGCCACACAATCATTGGCAGGGACAGATAGGTCTTGCTTTGGGGCGTACAGTTTGACTATACTCAGGGATCACTTTTTATAAAATCGTCTTTTCCCTTATGGCATTTTTTGAAACAATTAGGAGTAATTGTTTAATATGTGACTGTTTTTAGTGGAAATAACAGTTGTGGGAAATCTCTTATGCAGTGTTCCATGGGCTATCAGAGAGGCCTTTGGAAATACATCTCAAGGCCTAAGACAGGAAGACAGGAGAAAGCCTAGATTTCTTGGGCCCTGCCTTCCATCAGAAAGGGTCTTTGTTTTCCATTTAGCTCCGTCATATACCACCACAACCACTTCTGGGTCATACATGCTTTAGTGTTAGAGAAGTTATTGTTACTATTCCATTTGAAAAATGAGGCAATAATTAGAAATTTCATGGATCATGGAGGGAGAGGCTATGTCTTCCTGTATCTGTGTGTAGCTGATTATCTAGCAATGAGTAGAATAACAGAAGAGTTTACATGGGTTTTTCAATATAGCATCAATATCTATATCTTTTTTCTAAGTTTTTCTCTTCTCACCTTTTAGCTTTCTAGATCTCCTTGGTCTTCAAAGATCCAATCATATTAAGCAAAATCTGTTGGCTGATGAAAACAAGAAGGGGAAAAAAAAGGTGGATCCTGTAGGTTTTCACTGGGAACATTCAACACTTCAGAGGAAGTGTTCAGGGGCACACAACATAAACACTCTTATTTGTGTCATTAAGGGAGAAATCAGAGTGTCATTATGGTTTATGTTGAGTGCCCCTGAAGCCATACAGGGAGGTTTTTGTGGGAAGTGACTGAATTGCAGGGGTATGAATTTTTCCAACAGTAAGTTTATGTGATTTGAGAAGTGAAGCCTGTGTAGAGGAATGCTACTGACTTTTGGGTATGGACTTTATATCCTGCTATGCTACTGAATTTGGGTATCAATTCTAGTAGCATCTTGGTTGAGTCCTTTGGGTCTTCCAAGTAAAGTATCATATCATCTGCAAATAATAATTTAAGTTCTTCTTTACATATTCTTATTCCTTTTATTTCTCTCTCTTGTCTAATGACTCTAGCTAATGATTCCAGAATTATATTGAATAAGAAGGGTGATAGAGGTCATGCTTGTACCAGATCTAAGACTAAAAGATTTCAGAGTTTCCCCATTTAGAATTATATTAGCCTTTGGGTTGTCATAAATGGCTTTTATCAAATTGAAGTAGAGGCCTTCTATTCCAATTTTATGCAGGACCTTGAACATGAATGAGTGTTGGACTTTGTCAAAAGCTTTTTCTGCATCGATTGAGATGATAGTGTGGTTTTTAGATTTCAGTCTATTAATGTAGTGTATTACATTTATAGATTTTTGAATACTGAACCATCCTTGCATCCCTTGGATAAATCATACCTGGTCATGGTGTATGATCTTCTTGATGATTTGCTGTATTACATTTGCTAGGATTTTATTGAGGATTTTTGCAACACTGACAAAGGATCTACAAAGTGTGGTACAGGATTTTGTGATAAGTCCTAAGGGGACTTGACTGACCATGTCAGATACAAAAATTACATTTCTTGTTATATAGGTCTTGTTTTACCTTGGTCTTAACAATCCAGCAGAAAAGTGTGGAAATGAGGTATGAAAAGTAAAGCCATGTTAATATGCTGAGATATGGAAGGCTCAAGTCAACAGATTCAGACATCACCAGTCTTGTGAATATCCCACTACTATAGTAGGATACTGGATTACATTGGAGTATTTTGCTGAATTCATGCACCTACAATATTTGGATGGAATATCCATCTCTGACAAAACTAAACAAAAAGGAGATTTAAATGAAGGACAATTTTGTATCTGTATATACAAAATAGTTAGTATAGATATATAGCTACTTACTCGTAATTCAATAAGAAGAAAGATTTGTACTACTAGTGTTTGGACAGGATATCATGCGTGCATCTTGTGCTAAGAATGACTACTGAAAAAACAACAATATACAGTTTATTAATTGTTGTAACTCTCTCCTACCAACCGGTTTTAAAGCTTTCTCATTGCAATGTTTTTCTCAATAAAATTAATTAAGCCATCCTCCTTGATCCCGCGCACACCTGCCCAGCCCCAGAGACCAGCCTGAGACAGCGCAGCGGACTCCAGCAACCTCCTGGATCCTGCCCCAAGCTCTCCCAGTGAGTGGGAATTTGCCGACTCATCAGGCTTCCCAGATCAGTGAGAGTGTGGTGAGTCTGAGGGAGAGCCATTGGCTTATTCCCAAGCGTGCTACCCGGATCCCTGCCCCCAACTCCTCCAAGCCAGTGACTGGCCTGAAACCTCAGGATCCACTCACCAGCACCTCCCTGGATCCCTTGCCCTGAAGCCCACTGAATGAGTGGGAATTTCCCCAATTATCTGGGCATCACAGTTCAGTGAGTGTAGAACTCCAGGCCCGCCGTGGGGGGAGAGACATTTCCCAGGGATTCCCTGCCCCCCAACCCCCGTGGCCCGGTGAGAGCTCCAGGCCCACCTCACCAGAGAAACATTACTAGGCGATTGCCGGTCCCACCCCACAGACCCAGACCCAGTGCAGGTCAGCCTGGAGTGAGAACACAATTCCCAGTCCCACGCCAGGGCCAGAAACCCAGTGCAGCTGGGCCTGTGAGTAAGAGCTCCAGGCCCGCTGCACTAGAGGGACCTTTCCCAGCCTTCTGGGGTTCCAGCCTGTAGACCCGGACCCAGCTCAGGCTGGCCGACCCAGTACAGCCTACTCAGTGAAGAAGATCATGCACTATTCTTTTGTGAGCCCTGAAGACCCACCAAAGCCCAGGCCCGCCCAACTGGGGAGTGACCTGCCTGACACAAGAGGGCTGACACTGGCAATTTTCCGGATCCTCTCCAAAAGCCAGCCAAGATGGGGAATATTCATTACTTGCTCTGCATCCCATTTCTGTTCGTGCTTGCCTGAACAGGGAGCCAACAGAGAGGAACCAAAGGAGCTGTAGCAAAAAAGGAACAGAACACAACAGCTAGATCCAGGATAGGCATACCTGGATAATCTCAAAATTAATACACTTGCACACGAATCTCATAACAAGCTAAGGTTATAGCTGCACCAGAGCTCTACGCGAAAGGTCAAACGTCAATGCTATACAAAATAACAAAGACAAGAGGAAAAATGCAATCCCAGACCAGGAGTCCACCAGTAAGGGCAGAAGACACTAGCTCAGCTACAATGAATTAATTAACAGAAACAGCAGCAAAGGAACAACAGCAGAAAGCTATAGAGGAAATCAAACGAGAAGTAATTCCCCAAATTAAAAAAGATATATCTGAATACATAGAATCTGAAATAAAGAATGAATTCCAGAAACATTGGTGGAAAAACTATGCTCACCCAGAACAAGGGCAGAGAACACTATTCCAGCTGAAATGTATGAATTAACAGCATCTGAAGCAAAGAAACAATAGCAGAAAGATCATGAGGAACTCAAAGCAGAAATAAGTTCTGAAATCAAAAAAGAATTCTTTGAAAAAAAGAATTCTTTGAAGTGATAGCATCTGAAATACAGAAACAAGTCCAGAAATATACAGAGGAAACCCAATTTTGAAGAAACACTGCAGAAAAAGAACTAATAACTATCTCTGAAGAAGACATGCATAAAAAAATGGAGGAGATCAGAAATATGATGGATTCCTTGAATGAGCAATACAGAAAAGAAATAGACCGCATGAAACAGTCAAAAAGATATAGAAGAACTAACAGTATCAATCACTAGTCTACAAAACCGTCTGAGTGAAAGCGAAGACAGAGTTTCAGATCTTGAAGATGCTGGAGCAGCTAGTGAAAAGGTGAGAAAGGATCTCTTAAAAACAATGAGAATGCAGGAAAAAATAATCCGTCTCCTGCAAAATGATGACAGGATGAACAATGTGAGAATAGTTGGTATCAATGAGAATCAAGAAGTCAATACAAATGGCATAAAAAGAATTTGGGGAGAAGTAATCACAGAAAACTTCACAAATATGAGGAAATAATTCAATATTCAGGTCACCGAAACACACAGAACACCAACGCAAGTAGAAACACAGTGAGACATATAATAGTTAAGATCCCAGAAATCCAACACGAAAACAATATACTGAAAGCTGCTGGAGAGAAGGAGCTCACATTCAAAGGAAACCCATCAGAATTACAGCCGACTTCTCTACACAAACAATGAAGGCAAGGAGAGCATGGAGCAGAGTTCTTCAAGTCCTACACGAAAACAAATTCCAGCCCAGACTACTATACCCTGCAAAACTCTCTTTCAAGTTTGATGGAGAAGTGAAATACTTCCACGACAAAGAACAACTAAAGAATTTCATGATGAAAAAGCCATCCCTTCACAGGCTGCTGA
>PVKA01010644.1:0-63634 GCA_004027165.1 Ctenomys sociabilis
ACTCATAAGTGAAATAAACCAGACACACATGTGTAAATATCGTATAGTCTCCCTAGTATAACAAGCGAAAAGCAGAAATACAAAAGGAAATGTATAACAAGTAAAATCAATTGAGTCAGATAAGGCAAAGTGAATGGCATAAGCTGCAGGATACTAATCAGCTTTTCTTCTGGATGGTTAACAACCTAAGATCCCAGAGGTGATATTTTAGTGGCAGGCATTTTTGCTGTGGTTCCAGCTGATGCCTAGTTGGCATGAAAAACAGCAACATTTCCTCATCTGTCCATTGTGCCTGCAATGCAGTTTCATTCCTAGAATTGTAGCCTACAGCTGAGCCCTCTCCTCTTTTTTTTTTTTTTTTTTTTTTTTTTTTGTCTTTTTTGAGACAGGGTCTCACTATGTAGTTCAGTAGCTCACTTTGTAGCTCAGGTTGGTCTCTAACTCACAACAATCCTCCTGCCTCAGCCTCCCAAATGCTGGATTACAAGCATGCGCCACCACGCCCGGCTCCAAATTCTTTAAAACTCTGAGTAGCATTTTATTAAATGGATTTTCTGCTGAATTATTCAGCATCAGCTTCTACTTCCACACACCAAAGAACCTTGACTGATAAAGGAAGCCACAGCAGACCCACTCTGGAGAACCTTTCATAGAGGCTACCTTGGAAGAGAACCACCTCATCCTAACTCCTGTGACCACTGAATCCTGTACGGCTTGTTTATAAGACTACAGTGGCCTTGTAATTGGTCTCCATTGGCCCCACAAAGCAAGTATGTGGTATAAATCTCATCCTTGCTCTATGAATTCTAATGTGCACTTCTAATGCAATGCAATATCACATACCCACCAGTCAGTACTCTTGGCAGATGACTTTATGGTTCCTAACACAGAAAAGCCATCCTGTTTCACCACCTTGTAACCATCCATGCCTGGTGATGTTCTTGTCCTGAACAGTTCCTCTGTTGGGTGGCAAACTGGTTCCATATTAACACAGACATCTCTAAAAACGAGGTAATCCACATGCACATTTCTGAGCAAAGCTGTGGGAATCCTAGCAAGCTGATTTTCATTTATATTATAGCCAAACCAGAGTGTTTGAAAGTTTCTGCTACAGCACAACACTATAGACAGAATGAAGAACTCTGAGCACTCCATGAGGCTATGGAACATTCTTCCCCTTACTATCAGTTAGATAACACTATACAGTATACACTAGCATGGTGCAGAAATTCTTATTTATATTCTTCATGACAAGGTTGTCAGGGGATGCTATTAAGCAATCCAGATTGTTAATTGTTGAAAGTTTGGAGAGACAAAGAAAAAAAAAAACTTAGAGGGATATAATGGCTTTCTTAAAGTCAGAAAAGATCCAAATGTGGTTTTATTTTGTTCTGTTCTTTAACTCCAAGCTATTGCTCTCTCCTCTGAAGGTAGGGATTGAACCATGACATTTTTCTTTTCCATCAGTGAACTACAAAGAGTTTTTTGCAGATACCTTGGATCTCTGAAACCCTTTCAGGAGGCCCATGAAGGTCAATATTATTATCAAAGTGAGAGATTATTTGTCTGTTTCCCTCCCATCCTCTAATGAGCCTAGGCTAGAGCTTTCCAGATAAGTGCAAATATGTTAACACAACAGACAAAGCTGAAGCAGTTGTATGGATTCAACTGTCCCCTATTAAGCCAAACATTAAAGAGATTTTTAAATTATAAAACAAGGCCATCTTGATTTTGTTTCAGAAATTATTTTTTCATAAAACTGTTTTAGTTAGGTTAATCTGTATGTTTCTTACTATAATATTAAGTCAACTGGTAATTATTTTTAAATGTTCCATTTTAATTTTTAATACAATAGAAGTTGATGTAACCCACAGAAACAAAAAATTAGGAGTCATCAATAATTTTTAAATATGTAAAATGTACTGTACTGAGACCAAATGTTTCAGAATTGCTTCCCTAAATTGCAGCACTGTTGAAAAAAATGGCTTTTTTTTTTTTTTTTTTGGTACTAGGAATTAAACTCAGGACCTTGCACTTGCCAGGCAGGCACTGTGCCACTAGGCTATCTTGAATCATATTTTATAACACCTTAATACTAGTGCTATACCTAATTTCTTCTACTTGCCTCTCTACTCTTTTCCTCCACAGTCTCTATTTATACTGTTTAGTTAATGAATGATAATAAAAGCCTGGGGAAGCATACACTTAATTAAATACAGTGATGCCCCAGTTCATATGAATAATTTTGTTTGCAAACAGTTGGGTTGGCAAAGAGAAACATTTGACAAAATTTCATGCATCTTCACAAATTCTGCATCAGGTGATGAACACGACCATGGCTGTCTATCCCCATAAACACAAACGTGACCAGACTCTTTTCCAAAGCTGTAGAATGGAGCAAGTCCTTGAACCAAGGTACTCCTGTATTTGATTAATGGACAAGTGACCAAAACTGATTGTTGTCACAGATACAGGACCCACTCACTGCCTTTGACAAGCAAAAAGCAGCCATATTCTTGCTTCTGATCCCACAGTTGCATGGTGAACAGCAGACTGTCTCGGTTCCAAGGAGGCCAGGTACACCAGGGTCCAGGAGGAAGCGTCTCCTCTTGGCTTTGCTGCGGGTCCAGATTCTGTACATCTGCCAAGCCCATCTTCTACAGGACTCTTTCCCAGAAATGCAAATTCACAGTGAGCATCACACACTGACATCACAGGGACGTGTGTGTCTCTGCCATCTATTCTGTCTCTTCATCTCATTCCTTCCTGCCCTGCTTCCCTAATATATTATGTCTGCATGTTTTGTTTTCATTTTAAGATCTCTGGCTTTCTGAAGCATCACAAAGGTCTTTTGCATTGTCTGCAGGATCTAACAAAGTGCTGTGCAATATATAAACATTTTTAATCTAAATAAATCCTGAAAAATTACAAAATAATTAGGTCACTGTTTTCTCACCAAAACCCTGCATATAAATTAAGGGAGCTCTCTATTTGTATTATCGCAGCCTTACAGATCCACATTTAAAACTAAGTAGCCTAAGGTCACCCAGTTAGTGATGAACAGGGTCAGGAAACAGAAGGTTATCTTGTGATTCTAAATTCATTTTTTTCTCAATATAAGAAGTTCTAGCTTCCTACTGCTCATTTAATTTACTTGAAAAGGAACTTTGAAGCAAATAGTAGGCCTAATTCCAGGTTATGAGTCAGAACAGAAAGGAAAAACTCCTTGTCTCCTGATGTTCACTTAGCACTGTTTTCTACCAGCCCCTTCTTGTGTGGCTTTAGCAGCTCAGGGGTCAGCTCTGATGCTGGCTACTCCAATGGGTAACTCTCAGAAGAGTAAAACAAATTCTGTGTCACAATAATGTCCATTTTCCTTCTTTTCACCTTATGTAGCTAATTAACAGCCTCATTACTGTGATTTTCCAGCAAAAGTGAAAGGAAATAGTATGAAATAATTCAGTAATTTCAAGCTGTGCCTGTAAAATGTATTCTAATTCCCAGCCTGCTTTTATTTTCTCCTTCTTATCTATTTACTCTTGAATCCCCCAAACATTTACTAAGTCCCAATGTGAGCAAAACCATGATAGTTGGCTGGACTGGCTTGCAACAAGTAAAGAAAAAGATATTCCTGCCACTAACGAGATTGTCTCATGAGTGCATTGACCTTTCTAGAGAAAGACTCTAAAGTGTTAGAAGTGTAGATCAGCACAGAAGAAGTCATTAAGGAGGTGAGGAAAAGATCCCTTACTACAGAGAGACATGATTTGGAGAAGATGTCACACAGAGATAACTTGAGCTTTGCCTTGAAAGTAATGTAGGATTTTTTAAATGTATTTAGTTCAGGGTCTACAGGGTCTCACTACTAGATCAGACTCATGGTGATTTTCCTGTTTTCAGCCTCCCAAGTGCTGGGATTACAGGTATGTGCCACTACCCCCAATCTCAATCACCCCAGAGGCAGGTCTGACCTGGCATTCTGGGGATCAAATCCTGGTCTCTGTGTCTGTCTAAACAAGTGCTTTAATCCACTGCGCTATCTGGTTGGCCCTGGGATATGTTTTAAGGAAATAATTACCATCTACAGCTCTCCATACCAGCCCATATAATCATACAGTTGAAGCAAATAATGTGCTTTCCTACAAATGTAGCCACAGGCAGGTTGTCTGCCTTTCCAATGCTTCTCCAGCTGACACTCCCAAGCTCAACTTTGTAAAAATTCCAGAATTCCTGGTGGCCTGTAAAGTAGGTCAACTGCCAGCTCCCTCTCAGGCCTGCCTCCCCACGGTATGCTCTCTGGACTCCCTCCTGTGGTAGCCTCCCTTTCAAAGGACATTCACCTGCGGTACATCTCTCTGCCCCTGCTACTTGAACTTGGGTGCCTTCTCAGCCCCCCAAGTCAGTATGAACGTGGGGACCACCCACCTTGACAGGTGGGTGTGGCAGCACACCAGCCAAGCCCAGGGAGGATGCCATGGGAGACAGGGCATTCTTAGATCCCACTATGGGACTAACTGAAAAACTCAAACCATGTGTAAAATTCTGCTAAATATTTTCAGTCATAACATAAAAAAGAAACAGAAAGAGTGCCACATGGTTCTGTCAACAATTGAGAAATTTGAATAATTATACAAAGAACAAATGACAAAGCCCTTCTGTGGCAGACTGAGCTGTTGGTATTTGCTGAAGCACTAGGGATACCATCAGTTCTCTGTAATGAAATACGATAAATGTTATACTTTAGAAGCCATGTGCAGGAGAAGCTGCAGGGGGAAGACAGGACTGCCGTGGGCCAGGATTGCCAGGCAACTTCTGCAGCCCTGCTCTCCAGCCTTCGTGGCAGCTTTCTATACACACTTTTAGACCAGAGTCTCCAAGATGAGACACATAACGAAAAGCACATTCCCTGAGTTTTCAGAAAAAAAATTCCAAAATCTTCTGCCTGAGATAAATGGAGAAAAGATACTCTTAAGATGGTGTTCTTAAAAAAATTCAAAGAAGAAGCTTTTCTAAATAATTTTTTGCTCAGGGCCGGGGAGATAGCTCAGTGGTCTAAGTGCCCACCTGGCAAATGTGAGGACCCAGGTTCCACCCCCAGTACCAGATGCTGTGCCTGTCCCTTATCCCTGGGTGTGACCTCTGGGCCACGGAAGCTGGGCATGGTGGAACAAGCCTGTAATCCTAGCACAGGGGAGGTTGAGGCAGGAAGATCAGTACTAGTCTGTGTTGCATAGTGAGACCCTGTGCCAAATAAATAAATAAATACATAATACTTAAAAATTAAAACAAATAATTCTTTGCTTATGAGCATGTTACTAAACATACAGTCAAAAAAAAGTACTGGTTGATAGCAAATGCTATATCATACATTTATTTTAAAAAGAAAGGGGCAGTAAGTAGCAAGTTGAAGAATGTTATTTTTGTTTGGTAAATCATTTGTGGAGTACAGTGTGAGGCCTGGAGCTATGTCTACCTTGCAGGATGATTAAATCAAGCTAATTAGTATATTTATCACCCAAACTTACTTTATGACTTGTGATTCCAATATCGAGACAACAATCTCATAAATCACTTATATGATTCAAATTCTTTTTGACCTTTGTGACGTATGTTTGGATGAAAAAAAATGAATGGAAGTAAATCTGCCCTAAGACAAGAGAGACATGAATGGGCTTCCAGCTGTTGCAGTGACCACCGACAATCAATGTCTGCAGGACAAGGCTCTCTCCACCTTTCACACGAGGTCACCACGTTGAAAGCCTCACCTCTTGGCTTACAACACAGAAAGGTCAAGGAGTAGGAGGCAGAGACCAGCTGACCAGGAGTCCCTGAAGAAGGCAATTAGACTTCAGCAGGGCATGGCCTTTAGACTTCAGGAACCACTAACATATATTTATTATGATGTCTTTGTAGGGGCTGAGCATTCATATTTTTGAAGTCAATAATATCAGAAACTCTGGCTATGAGGCCCAAGCAATGGAATTTTTCAAAGGTGCCCAGGAAATTGTAATGTGCAACCCCAAATACCTGCTATACATGAAAGAAACCAAGTGTTGATTATAAGAACTTTATTTTGAAACTCTATCTGTTTCTAAAGGAAGAAACAAACTGAAGTTCAGAGAACATACAATATGTGTGTAATTTTACTCATTTTAAGACTGTCATAGACCCTGAAATCAATGTTAAAATCTTTAGATATAACCATAGACTTCTATAAGAACCATAAAAAGATCTGAAAATTTTTAAAACTCAACTACAAAAACTAAGAGAGAATAATGTAGAAGACTTGATTTTGCCTCAATTTATGTGAGATTCTGAACAAATCATTAAGCATGATGGGGGCCAGTTTTCGTGGCCACGTAGCAAATTTTCTATCTGCCCATTACAGTTTTTTAAAAATTGACATAAAGTAGATGAATATATATATAAAAGTACCATGAAAATGGCAGTTTATTACTTAGAACTATTCACAATTACCTGGAGAAGAATATCCAACTTTTGGGTGACTGGGATATTTACCATGCCCTCATTTTTCTGTACATCTGCCTGGTCTGCAGCTCAGAAATTAGAAGGAATTTAGGGAGCAGTGAGCACTGCATGGTGGCTGGGGTAGTGCATCCCATCCATCCCAGCTGCTCTATCCAATTGCTTCCTTTGCAGTATGAGGGTTACCCTGCAGCTTTCATCCGTGGTGGTCAGCAAACTCCTTCTCATAACTTGGAAAAATTAGTGTATGTCAAAACTCAAAGAAAGGGTAGCAAGTTTCAGTAGGATTGAAATCTAAGAGAAGAAATAAGGTCTTTTCTGCAAATCCCTGAAACACTTATTTTGTTCCTTTCACCCCCTTCTCTACCAGAGACCCCTAGGTCTTCTTTTGTTCCATTTTCTGTGAAAGCCTTGCTGCCTAGGAAGGTCTCCTTCTGGATCCCCCTGAGGAAAATACCTTCTCCCAGAAATATCATTAGTCCTAATATACTAAAGTGTAAAAGTCTAGGATTGAAATAAAAGCCCATCTTCCATAGCCCTGGGTTCAATTCAGGTCCTTTATCCATCCTGTGGTGAGACTTTAATTAGAGGTGTAAACTGTGTGTGCAGAGTATGAGGAGGACACACTTAAAAGAAAAGCACCAATCAAAGCCTTTGGCTTCGCTGGTGTCAGTGTTTTCTTTTCATTTCATTGTCTGAGTTTTAATAGAAGGAAACCAAAATGTGCATGGAGGATCCAGTTCTGATAGTGAGCTGTGATTGATGTTTTCTACTCCTCAGGAAAAAAAAATATATTAAACAAAATGCAGAGTCACACAGTTCAAGCTACTTTCTGTTTATTCATAAAGGAAAATGCTTCCTGTGCAAAAATTTCAGGAGAGAGAAGATGTCAGGTCTCCAAAAGCAGTTATTATCAAACAAAGCAGTCAGAAAATTAATGTCTGGAGTTGGCTGCGACCACAGCCTTGGATATCATCCAATGTCTTCATCTCTTGGTACGAACAAGATTTTGAACTATTTACTGTGCCCACAAAGCCTATCTAAATTTTCTAGTTCTTTGACAAAATTTTTTCCCCTCTTTATAAGTTATGCTTTAACTTTCTGGCTAGTGTTTTCACAAATCTTTGCTGACCACTTATGAGTGAGCCATTGAAAAAGAGCGCGATATGGTACCATAACATCAGGATATTTTTTATATCCAAAGAATAATGTGGCACTTGAAGACGTACCAGCTTGATTCCCCCCTAAGGGTCTTTTTCCCAGACACAGAACAGCCCTACTAACTCTCACCACATTCTGTTTTTATTTTTATTTTATTTATTTCTAAGGGTCTACAAAGTCCCACTACCAGATTGAACTTATAGTGATTTGCCTATGTTCAGCCTCCCAAAGAGCTGCGATTACAGGAATGTGCCATCACACCCAGTCTCAATCACAGTCTCAGTGTGCCCTGGGGGCAGGCCAGGCATGGGAGGCCAACCAGGATGGAACCCAACTGCTGCATCTGCCTAACCAGGCACTTTAATCCGCTGAGCTATTTGGCTGGCCCCACATTCTCTTTTCAGATGGCTGTTTATCTCAGACTTAAAAGGAGAGAATCTTTGCATCAGTGCAAATAACTCCACCATATTCCCTGGGTGTGGAAATTCTAATAGAGCTATTTGTGTGTGTGCATGCATGTGTGTGTGTGTGTGTGTGTGTGTGCATTCCTAAGTAGGACACAATTCTGAATTCTACACAGTTGAACAACTTAACATCCCCAGGTAATTGCATACTCTGTTCAATTGAAAATTACCACTTATTAGAAACTACCAGGTTGCAAGCAAATAAACCAAAAGGTTTTCAAGGTAGCAACTTCCTCTGCACTAGTCTGGAAAGTAAATACCTAGGACTTTAATAAAAATATACCTTTTTGACAATTGATATTCTGTTTCTGTGACTAATAGTAATAACCGTAATTTATCACATTAGGAAAGGAATCAACAGTTTGAGCTGTACCAAATTAAAACTGATTGAGACCCTATCTCACTCTGGCAGAGGCTCATAATTACATCATTGTTATATAACCAACAGCCAAAACTCTTTTTTAGTTTCTTTTGGTTTATGAAAATCTATTACTTAACATCTGGTATACTAAACAAAATAGATTAAAATAAAACAGTGGTGATTATGTTATCTGATTAACTCTCCAGACAAAGTTACTCCCTGCTTGCCTAACATCAGTAGAACATTACCTCTGGACCAGGCACTGCTCTGGGCACTCTACGTCTGACCCATTTTTTCCCATGCCTCCACCTTCTTAAAGGTCTATCAGTGCTCATGACATGCTATAATGAAGATGTGAGCACCGCAAGGGTGAAGTGTTCAGCCCAGGAGCTCAGAACCATAGCCAAAACTCAAATCTAGAGCCATCTTGCATAGATATTAAATTCATTCATTATAATCAGTGAGAATGCATTATCTAATGACCATGCATGAATACCAGAAATAACTTTCATGTTCAAATGCTGGGAGAAAAAAATGCTCTTCTTCAAAGTCATGCTTTATCTTTTATGACCAAGATATTTATGAAGGTGAAGCAGAGGTAAGGATTATACAGAGCCCGAGAGGATGTTCTTCTTGCACCCATAACTTGGCCTATGAATGTTCCTAACAAAGGGACAAAAAGGAATGAAAGAAATAAAAAATCTTAGCTACAATAAGTGTCCTTAGGAGTAGCACTATCTTTACCTTCAAAGAACATTGGCATGGCCATGGATAGAAAGGTAACAAATACTACAAGTGCTATTAGGAAGAATTCCTGTTAAACATTATAATAGCCAAATCTAACTCTCCCACCTGCTAGGATGGTCAGGGTAAGGTGATGTCATGTTAGGACAGTTAACATCTGTGGTTCTGACTCCAGAAGTTAGACTTTATATCCTCAGATGAACCTCTTTCTAATGGATGGCAAGAGTCAAAGCTAAAACTCTGGAAAGAGTTGGTGCTGTTCGCTGTCATGAGACCACAACTCAGACTCTACAGAGTGCTTAGAAGCAATACCAGGACTTTATGTCATGTACTCCAGGGAACTGATAATATAGGCAAGAGTGAGAAGGAAAGTTCTTTCTCATCCTTCCTCTCAGCTTATACCTAAGATGTCTCTGGTTTATTTTTCCTTGGGGGAGGCTTCATCCATCCACACAGGGCCTATGCTTTTGTAGAAGTAACCTAGAACTAAGTTGTACGATTGATGACTGTTTTCTCTTCTGTCCCATAACCCTCATCTTTATGGTCAAAAGCAAAAGGCATCTCATGATCACCTTAGTTACTTCCATTACCTGAACAGTCCCAAGCCAGTACCAAAAGCAGAGACAATCTATGGGAAATGCAGCTTGCACAGCAAGACCCAACCTCTTTAGCATCTCCTGAGCTCCAGAAGGGGAAGAAGGCACAAAACAGTCAGTTGATTCTACTTAAATAAGCTACAATCAGGGCCAGCCAGATAGTTCAGCTGATTAAAACACCTGCAAGCAAGTACAGGTTTCAATCCTCAGGCCTGCCATGCTGGCCCCACCCCTGGGGTGCGCTGAGATGGCAATTGAGACTGGGCGTGGTGATGCGCACCTATAATCCCAACACTTGGGAGGCTGTAAACAGGCAGATTATTATGAGTCCTATCTAGTAGTGAGACTCTGAACACCATGTAGACCCTTCCCCAAAATACAAAAAAAAAGGAAAGCTAGGTTTACCATAACCCTTTATAAATAAACAATTATTTAGGGTGACACAACACACAAAACAGATAAATCAAGGGGAATATAAATTCTCTTTGATAGTGCAAGCATTTTAACAAATTTACACAAAACCCTTGAAACAGCCAATGCCTTTGGACTTGTGAGCTCAATTTTTTAATAATGCGCTTTCATCTTGTGTCCCTCTTCAGGTATATCCATGCCTATCCCAGTCTTTGGGTTGCAGGATGATTCTAAGGTCTTCAAAGAGGGGAGCTGCCTGCTGGCCGATGACAACTTTGTGCTGATCGGTTCCTTCGTGTCATTTTTCATTCCCCTTACCATCATGGTGATCACCTACTTTCTAACTATCAAGTCACTTCAGAAAGAAGCTACTCTGTGTGTCAGCGACCCCGGCACGCGGGCCAAATTATCTTCTTTCAGCTTCCTGCCTCAGAGTTCCCTGTCTTCAGAAAAGCTCTTCCAACGGTCAATCCACAGGGAGCCCGGGTCCTCAGCTGGCAGGAGGACTATGCAGTCCATCAGCAATGAACAGAAGGCGTGCAAGGTGCTGGGCATTGTCTTCTTTCTGTTCGTGGTGATGTGGTGCCCGTTCTTCATCACGAACATCATGGCTGTCATCTGCAAGGAGTCCTGCAACGAAGCCGTCCTCGGAGCCCTGCTCAATGTGTTCGTGTGGATCGGGTACCTATCCTCAGCAGTCAATCCCCTCGTCTACACACTGTTCAATAAAACCTACAGGTCAGCTTTTTCACGGTATATTCAGTGTCAGTACAAGGAAAACAAAAAGCCTTTGCAGTTAATCTTGGTGAACACTATACCTGCTTTGGCTTACAAATCTGGTCAACTCCAAGCGGGACAGAAAGATAATTCTAAGAAAGATGCCACGGCCACAGAAAATGACTGCTCTATGGTATCTCTAGGAAAACAACATCCAGAAGACACTTGTACAGACAGTATCCACACTATGAATGAAAAGGTTAGCTGTGTTTGATTGGCTGGTTGCCGTGGCAACTGCAGAGGCAAACGGAACTAGATTTCATCTACCTGGGGGAGAAAATATAAGGAGATTAGAAAAAATTAAGCTGCTCTAATGGAACTAAAACTAATGTCTGTGTGGTTCAATGTATTCCACCCATGAAAAGCAGGGTTAAATGCCACAGAACACGCATTTCAAAAATGTTCAGACCACATTTCAGCTGTAAGCTTTATGATACTTTTAACATTCTCAATGATGTCTTTAAAATAATTAGCTTTTTTGTGCAACTATAATGAGGCCCAAAATAAATCTAATCTAACTTCTATTATCAAATGGAAACCTTGCTGTTTCAATTGATGGCATCAGATTGTGTTGCTTACCTAGAGCTGTAAATAAACATAACTGTAAATAATAAAAATTTTGTTTAATATAATGGCCTCTTAAATAAAGACTAATGCTCTTTAAAATTTGTCATGACATATATTCTGAAAGGAAAGAACGGCTCTTAAACAGTACTATGAAATTTGTATTGCTAAAGTAATTAGGTAAAATATTTGTCAGCACTCCTCATTCCTGTTTTTCATAAGTACCACTCTTAAATATTTACAAGATTGCTGGTAGTGGCTGCATTTTGAGTTAATTATCAGAAGTGGAAAAGATTTTAAATATTATTGAACAACAATTGCTGCTTTCTCTTCTATTTGTGCTTTACTCTGAATTTCTGATGTGGTATTGTTTAATATTTGTTCTTCTATGTAAACTATCAACAGGATAATTTAACATTGCCAAATATATGTCTAGAAATGGCTTCTTTTAAACAGTACCACAGAGGTGTTTGGTAACTTCCTGTAAAGTTACTGTACTGCGCATGAGCTCCTATGAACAATAAGCAGTATGTTAATGTAACTGTGTCAAGGCTGAAAAATAAACTCAGGTTCAGGCTGTTTCCAGTATAAAGTCTTAGGACATCTCTGTACAAAGTAAGTGACTTTCCGAGTGACATTCATTTGATGCCTTCAAATCAATAGTACATTTATATTATTTATTTAAATGATTTAGCTTAGCTGCATAATCATCTGTTGAGTACATACTTATGAGTGTGGTGATTTTCTAGGTACTAGGGATATAAAAATAATTAAAGAAGATCCTTGCCTTTAAAGAAAATGACTAAACTGAAATGGGATTTCTCAAAAATATATAAACAGACTTATTTTGGAAGTCAATTCAATTTATTCCCTTATTCCCTTGTTCAGAAACAGGTTTGTCTGAGTTCTGAAGGTAGTTTCCTCAGCTAAGTTTCATAATTGGTTCCCAGCGAATGCCAACCAAGCAAGAAAGAGGGCAAATATCACTTGAGATCACACATTGTGATTAATTTGCTCCTCAGTCTGGTTCTGTTATGACCATCAAAGTTCTGAACACAATTTTCGTTTCATCCCTCTAAAAGTGCACCCATTTTAGTATTGCTGACACTGGATTCTCTAATAAAAAAAAAAAGAAGTCAAATATGTCGAAATGGTTACTAAAAGGAGAAAAGATGAAATGCAGTTAACTCCACATTGACATTGTCATACTCAAAACTGCACAGTTTTACTGGAATTGATGGTAGGTATTTTATTACAGTGCTGATGCATGTCTATTGGATGTGAAGTAGTTTTTACCTTAAGCCTTTGGATAAAATGCAGATTTGGAAATTAAACTAGAAACCATCATTGTGCAACTTGGAAACGTATTGGGGCTATCTTAATAATGTCTTTGTAGATATAATTTGAAAGATGATTCATTATTTCACATTAGAATCTATAATATGCCACTAGTACCAGTGCTGCATTTCAAATGAACTATTCCTTAATGACAATGCCAATCAAAATGATGAAAATATAGATATTCTGCTCTACTGTATTTTGCCTTAGTTTATAAGTTTACACATTCCATTATACATTTTAGGAAAGATTAGATTCTATGCCCATACACTCAATCTTGATCAGAGTGAAAAATGAGTGTTTCCTAACAAATGTCTTCTGGTGAAACAATACTACAGGTGTGACTGTGGGAATTTTTTGCTCCATAAGTATCTATTTAAATGTATATAGGTAAGCATGTAGCTGTATATATGTACAGACATGTTCCTGTGCACTTTATTCAATATTTATATATTTATATGGGAGAAGAGCAAGTCAGCAAAAACAGTATTTACACATGTACGCATGTTTGTATCACGTTGATTTAAATGTGAATTCATGTTCCAACATTCCTACAACCTTCCATTAGTGTCAAAGGAGGTTATAATGTAAACGAATTTTATCATTTAAATAAACTGGAAGTTTCTCTAATTTTGTGGAAAGACTTTAATATAATTCTATAAACATGACAAGAATAATGACCCAAATGCAGACTCACTGGTGGGGCGGGGGGTTTGTTTGATCTGGGACATCTTGAGTATTATGTTTTTTTAATTACACTCCTCACCCCAATGGAAGAGTCCACGATAAAGGACTCACTTCTAGGCAACTTTAAATTAATCAATAGGTTTGTCTACACTTAAGAAAGAAATTAAATGCAGTAGTTAGGGAAAACCAAGTTTATAGGTAATCTCTTGGCTACTTGGCTACATCGCCATCTCGTGGTCATTTCTTAAAGTGTTGCCACAGCCAAGTTGAACTAAAATATAGTGCTTCTAGCAAAGGGTGCTTCTCCCACTTGTGCATCAATGAAACATTTATACAGTGTCAAATTCTTTTGTGTCATATGTAACAAATGCAGTGAAGATTATTTTATGTACTGATTTTAATCAAGATGATTCTACAATATTTCAAGAATGAACAACTAATTGTAAATAAAGTACACTCAAAAACAAATGTAATTTTGTGTGAGTTCATAGCTGTGTCTACAGAAAGAAATTGCCCTAAATCCCCCAGATCACCAGCCTGGGAACACAACGTAATGTTCTGATGCTTTGAGAATAAAACACCTATGCTTCAGGACCTCAGCCAATTCACGGATCTAAGACCCACCTACCTGTGCTGGTTTCACAGTTACGATTCAGTTTGATTTGTGCAGAAGTCAGATGCTCTGTGTTTGATTACTCTGTCTGCTTCCACACTGCCCAGTACCAGACTTGACCACAGAGTGAGCTCAACGTCAGCCTGACCACCAAATGAATCCTTCAAAAAAGAAACAAGAACTCTGCGCCTCAATTACCTTGTCTCAAATGGAGTCAATATTGCCTTTCCTGGCTAACCAACAAGCAGCTTAGATCAGATCATAGTTATAGCTGTGTGCAAGAACTTTTAAAAAAGCATGTAAATGTTATAAGTGTGTTGCTATTCAAAAGAAGGATGCTAAGTTCCATATCAATAATTAGGCATCAGGCCAAGCTTTAAATGAAATTGTGGACAGGCAATATTTCACTCCTCAACTTGCACTATTCTTTCTGTGAGTAATTCTGATTTAAAAGGGAAAAAAACTGCTTCTCTTTATCCTCAAACAAATGAATTCATGCAGAATTCCCTTCATCAAATGCCTTTTACTACTTTTGTTAAAATTACTTATCCTATGTCCAATTTCTTAGTCTCTACCCTCTGGTAGATTGCTCATAATTCACTACAGCTGATAAGCCATTGCATATCTTCGATATCCCTTCAGTTGTCCAGAAACTGAAGACAAGCTCTTTAAATAGCAAGGACACAAAGGAGAAAACAAATTGGGGGATAAGAAATATTTTCCTTGTGTCTCTCAAATGAACTACAGAAAAGCAAGTACCTTTAATTCGCTTCATGATTTCTACATTTTATAACTCAATGTTGAGGTTTAATCCATGAGTATCAAAAGTCTCTGCTAGCTTAAGGCTTATTTCAATGCTGGGGCATCACACACACATACACAATGTTACCGTCTGAGATGCTGCCCCTTGGGGCCAGTCAGGACCAATGAACAAAGCAAGGCATAGTTGAATATAATATAAGCTTTCTGGAATTCAGAGGCCTCCACATTCTCTTACATTCTCTAGATAGATTTCAAACAAATGATAACTTTAACATCTTTGTAGGAATCATGTGATAGAACATTAATATGATCTGAGGAGTTTCATAGATTTGAGGCCAAGAGTCAGATACCAGCACAAATGTTCCTCACCATAGCATTTTTCTCACAATTGGCCTCTCCTTTGTAGTTTTTTGCCTACTGTATATAACACTGAGTTATTTCTTTTTAGTCCTCCAGGTTTTCCAAAGAACAATTGCTCCCATCATTTGAGTTCAATTTCCGTAAATTATAAAAGCTCAAATACATTTAGAGTTTATGTTGCAGAGTTCTAAATGCATTAAAAGCTAGATTTTTGTTGACAGTGGGCCAAGGTCACTTAACTTTTTATTTATAATTAAGATTATGAGTTCCTACCATGGTGTTTATTCTGTCCTCTAGAGCACAGCATAGCTTGCACTTCCTGCCCTACATTTTATAAATTGAAGAGTAATATATGCCATTATTTGTATCATCTTGGTATATCTGGGAAACCCTAATGGCAGATTATTTGTGTTGGAGATAAACCTGGGAAGGAGACAGAATTAGGGGAAACAGAAAGCTTTAAGTGTGTGGTACAAAAGGTGCTGGGCCTGACTACTGTGCATGGATTCTGGGTTGAAGAGTCAGTGTAGCAAGCTCCCTACTCTGTCAGCAGGTTTGTTAGTGAGGCTCCATTGGGTGTGTGTGACATGAAGGATATGAAAGTGCAGCACATTTGGGATAAAATTTTTTTTAAAAAGAAATGGAATAAGATATTTGGATTGAAGGTTATCCAATCCTCTTCACAAAAATCAGGCTTATGCTGTGCCTTCTAATTTTATTACACATTAGCTTAGTTAATATGTTGGTAAATTCAGACACACGCAGACACACGCAATGCTACAATCTGAGATGCTGCCCCCAGGAGCAATGCTCCACGCTGATGTTGGTGTGCCCACCTCTCTTGACACTAGGGAGAAACAGAGCAATGTGGGCCACTCACAAGGGCTCACAATGGAAAAGTTAGAGATTAGCTTTAGTGGAGGAAAAATAAAGCAGAATAGTCACATCTCTGTTTCCAGGTTTGGATATTAAAGTTCTGCATCTCAAGAGCCAGGTTCACAAAGGAGTATATAAAGAACAATGTGTAAATGCATGGAATTAAGTCAGCATGGCCAAGCACACCAAGAAGCAATTTTGAAAGAAGGATAAAGTAAATGAGAAATAAATGATAGCACCAAAGCTAAATTGTTTGCTATATACACCTTTAATAATTTGTCTCTTTGATACTCTGAAAAGAGGGTAAAACTATTTGGTATTTAATTTCTAGAAATGAGATAATGGTACATTTTCTGAATTAGAAAGAAAACACACAACATTAGTTATTCCTCAGTGACTATGAGTATGGAAAAATTAAGCAACTAAACATTTTCAAGACTTGAGAGCAAGAAGAATGATCTGCATGCAAACATCATGCTTTAGCCAGTCTTTCAATATACTCACCTAGGGCCAGCCAAATAACTCAGTGGATTAAAGTGCCTGCAAGCAGGCGCAGGGGCTGTGGGTTCCATCCCCAGGCCTGCCTTGCTCGCCCTGTCCCCAGGGTGTGCTGAGACAGGTATTGAGACTGGGTGTGGTGGCGCGCACCTGTAATCCCAGGCGGATCACAAGTCCTATCTAGTAGTGAACACCCTGTAGACCCTTCCCCCCAAAAAAAAGAATACAAAAACAAATAAAATAAATCAACATAGTCACCCAAAAGCTTCACTATGATAAATTTATTTCTGTACTTCTCTACAGTAGAAGGTAGAAGCTATGACTCCCACTTGACCCTGTACCATCTGTTGGATAGACTTAGCCATATCCAGAAACTCATTAGGTCCATTCAAACTAATAAATTATATTAAATGTAGAATTAGAATCATGATTACAATGCAAATATTAAATTATCTCTATACTATGCATAATAAATGATGAAACCTATAGATGTGTTTACATAATGTACTACTTGAAGAAATTTAATTTCAAAAGACAAATTCATTATCCTCTGATAAGTACATATGTCCTTTATTTGAACTAAATAACTGTCTATACTGTTAATGTCTGTCAGTGGTCCTACTTGATGCTAAGAATTCAGGAAAGGTACAGCTAGCTACCGGTACATAGGAAGTAGTATGCACAAAAAGCACAAATTAACACTGTTTCCATAGCTTGGAAACAGTGAAATCAAACTCAGGGGAATCTCCCCTACTATGATGGGGGAAGATACTAGAAAAAATATATATAGAATAAAGCATCAATATTTATTGAACAATGCTTTTGTGCTAAGACCCTTCATATATAAAGCATAGTGCCATTCTTCAGGAAAATATTTCTAGAGGAAATTGGACCAGTTTTACCAAGACAAAGCATAGAATCCAAATGCAGACCTATGTGACTCTTAAGCATTCAGCTTCCTATGTGCACCTTGATAATGGTCAGAAATATTTTCTGTAAAATGACAAATAGTTTTAGGTTCTGAGGTCCATGCAGCATGTCACAATCATTCAACGGTGATTTCATAGAGAGAAAATGACCCTAGACAATAAGCAAGTAATGTGACAAGACTCTGTTCTGATAAAACTTTGTTTACAGAAATAGGCTACAGGCCAGATTTGGTCCCTGTACTGTAACAGGATAACACCGTCCAACAAATAGCAATTAAAACAACTGTGACATGTAGTACCACCATCACAACTACTCATTTGAACCTTTATTGAATGTTAAGTATCACTTTACTTTCTTTAACCTGTGTATCACTTCACTTAACACCTACAACACTAATATTACACATCTGTACTTGTATTCTCCATTTTCATTAAGGAATTTACCCAGAGCTCACAGATAGTCTACCAGTGCTAGAGTTGAATTTCAAACCAACATTCATGTTCTTTACCACTTTTGTTCTCTTTCCTTCCCGCTCCAGAAGTCTCAGAGTTTTTCTACCATGCCTGCATTATACCTGTGACTGTATATTCTAAGTTTGACTTTAAAAAGCTCAGTAGAGCTCAAATCTTGCAAAAGACACAGTGCCTCCTGAAGTTTCTTGCTTATTGCATGAGGTAAATCTGATTTTGATCAGTAAACACGCAGTCATTTGACAAATGCATGCATACACAACCCACTGATGCAGAAATAATCTCCAGTTTCATCAAGAACCTCAGCTATCCACAGGACTCAGTTTCTCTCTCCACCTGTTTATTTTTTTTTCTTTCTTTTTCTTTCTGTGTTTAGGACAGTGTCTACAGGGTCCACAGGGTAGGGTCTCACTAAGGAGATTAGGCTCATAATTGTCCTGTTTTCAGCCTCCCAAGCACTGTTACAGGTATGCTTCACCATGTCCAGTCTCAATCACCATCTCAACATGCCCTGCGGGCAGGGCTGGCACAGCACAATGGGGATCAAACCCCAACTGCTGCTCTCTGCCTAAGCAGGTGCTTTAGTCTGCTGAACTATCAGGTCAGCTCTTCTCTCTCAACCCATTCTTGTCACTCTTTCACTCACTCTCTTCCTTCCAAAGAGTTCCCATCTAGCTGGTATCACATGTCCACTCAGGGTCCACCATGACCCACGATGACTTCTCTCAAGCTGGTGGGCTTTCATCTTCATAGTCTCTACTCACCTGATTTTCTCTGTACTTCCTTGCACTCAAGGGTGGGTCCACGTTCTCTGTGTGTAAAGTGGATTTGGTTCTGAGCAGTCAATGTAGGCTGCTGACCAGATTATAGCTGCGTGTTCTTCCCAATCCCATCAGCAATGAGGGGCTCAGCCAAGTGTTTTCCCAAATAGACCCCTTGACAGGAGAAGTTTTCACACAAAAGAGACAAGGCATGTGTATCATTGATTATAAATATTAATTTTCTGATAATAGATAGAATTTACTGGCCTCCTTTCCTGACAAAGGTGGCCAGGAATCCCATTTCTTACTCCATATTTTTCTTCTAAATAATATTTTTCATTTACAATCCACAGCATCATCTGCAAAACAGAACCTTCACAGTAGTTGATACTGTACAGAACATCAAGAACAAAATTAGCTAATATTTTATGGGTAAATCTGAAAAATAATCATCCTAAAAGTACAGAAGGTTGGATATGACATCCTGGGAAAACAACAGGTAGGAAGTGAATCAAACTCAGAGATGCTTTTCTGTCACTCACCCTGAGAGCTGTGATTTGATGACCTCAGCAAGCAATCATGGTACAACATGATTAAAATAGTCACATTACAATCTAGAGAAAATTGGACAATTTAAAAAGAAAAATATGCCAAACCACAGTAGAGGGAAAAATAATTTGGTAACAGAATTAGAAGTTTATGTCGTAGGGTTGACACAGCCTTCCAATCATCAGACCTACTGACGTTATAACCTCCTTTGTACAAGAGGAAGTGTACAGGAGGTACTTACCCCCTTCCCCATACATTTGGAAATCCTGTTGGCTCAATCATAAAAATTAACCCTTACCCCACTACAAATCCATGTCATCTGTTAGCTGGATGACAGAAGGAACCCTGGTCTCCTGGATTCTCCACTAAGAAAGTCTATTCACAAGACAGCAGCCAGACTAGTTCTTCTAAAACCAATCTCCCAGTCAGAAGCCACCATTGGTCCACAGCCATTACAGAGTAGAAGCCCAGCAAGTTCCTATACAATTGCTCTCTCTCTGATCTTCTCACCCTTAATGCCCCTGGCCTGAGCAGCCACACTGCACTCTCTGAGTTCCAGAATGTGCCAGTTGGACTGATAGAAGCCACTATAGTGGGGAAAAATGGTTGAGAAAACCAAACAAACCCTTGGATGCAGTAAAACATTACCCTTTGTAGTGTGGCATTTCACTTCTCTACCCTTGTGCTTTTTAAAACAGACCCAGCATCAGATCCTCATAGAACCATGAAAGCAAATGTCTATACAAGATAACAGAGCTATTACCTAAGTGAAAGTAAATACAAAATGACATTAGTGCACACTCTGCCCTTCATCTCAAAATAGGCACAGGCAAGCACCTTTTCTAGATACAAGGAGAGAAATGGTTCTAACTTTGAAACTATATAAATTAAAAAGAAAATGAAAATATAGATAACAGGAAACAGAAGGATCAATCTTTAGCATGAAGGAAAGGGACCAAGGAGTGAAAGGAAGAGGAAAAGGGAACCATAGGAAAAAACAATTAAGATGTGCTGTGTATAGTTATTGATTCCCAATGATGCATGTGATCATTATATGATCACACTGCAAGGATGCACTAACAAAAGTAAAATTTTAAAAATGCTCATGGTAAATCAATGGCATCTTTATTTCTTTGTAGGATATAAGTGGAAGTCTAATCTGTTATATAAGTACCGCGCGCTAACCGATTGCGCCACTGGAGCTTCAGCCTGGAAGTCTAATCTGTTCAGTAGATATAATGTGAAGAAGTTAGTGAAAATCTCCCATGAGTCAGACACCATAGTCATGGAAGACCCTGTACTATGAAGAAAGCTTCATGGATTCATCAATAATTAAACTTATAACAATTTTTATGAATAATCAAGCAGCCAAACAGAATTTATTGATAATCTCCTATACAATATTACTCAAATAACACACAAAGTATCATGAGAGTAGGCCTGAAGCTATGTAAAATGACAATAGATCTAAACTTAGAGGGGAACAATGTGAAGCAGAAGAGTTTCCATTAACACTCTAAGGATACTAGGCCCTCAGTATGGACCAGACGGAGGACTGAGCTCAGCGGACACTATATGGAGGACCCATAGGGCTAAGAAGGGAGGATACAAGGCCATTTTAGGCAGGGAAATAAGAGTAAATATACTGAAAACCTGAAGAGCTGGTCGCAGTGAGAGACCATGAGGAAATTAACTCGGATACACCACAGGGTTCAGTGGGAAGCAATGGGAAATAAGCTTGGACAGATATGGTGCTGCCCTTATCCCTTGGCAAGAGCCAGATGGGGGATTTGAACTCAAAACAGACAATTATCATAATTTTTTTCCTTATTTTGGTAATTTTCAAACATCAAGAACAACGATTTGAACATTATATGAGTACATCACATGAATTCTCAATTTATATTTGTCTTAGTTACTCTTTTCTCGTTGCTGTGTCAAAACACCCATCACCCAAAATGAAGGAAGGAAAGGCTTATTTAGCTCACAGTTGTGGAGGTTTCAGTCCCTACTCAGCTGGCTCCAAGGCAGAGTGGTGCATGGCAGAGGGCAGCAGTTTATGGCAGCAGAAAACAATAAAGAGCCCCGGGAGGGGCAGCTGCTACAGCACTTAGCAACCCTTTTTCCCCTCCTCACACTGTAAAGCAGATTACTCATTCCAGGGCTGAAATAGCACACCCATAATCCCACCAATGGATCAAGAATTAATCACGAACTCTAGAAGCCTCCCATGATTGCATGAGGATTTGGGGGGCGTACTAGACCCAAACCGTAGCCTAGCTGTCAATCCATCATGATTTCTTTACTCTAAATTTATTTAGTTTTGTGGAAAATTTTGTTCTGATTCTTCCATATGAATCTTTTCTTCCCAAGAAAATAGTATCAGTAATGTTTTTAGTTCATATTTTCTCCTTTTACAGGTTTCTTAAATTTGTAGTATAGTTTATTCTTAAATAGTTTGATGACTGTGTGAATATTTCTCCCAGTCTTATGTTTCTAACTGGTGGTCCAGCTTTTCTTTCAATAATTTATTGTCTTCTGGGAGAACAAAAAGCTGGAATACAAAGAATGGCTATTTTAAATCAAAGACAAAAGATGGTAGTTGTGATAAAATGTTCATTTTTGTCTAAAACAGAAAAACAAACAGAAAGCTCTGTGGCACAGCACTGTTTCTCTTTAAGAATGTGACTCAGATATGAATGAGTGGAAGTTTTAAATAAATATCATATGTTTCAAAAATCAAACCACATAATTTGAAAGCTTCTCGCTTCCTGCTCCCTCATAGTCATCTTCCATCTTACGTAAGTACCCCTCTTTGTTAGATTTTGTGTATTTGTTATATAAATATAAACATCTACTTTTATTTCTACTTCTTTTACATATAAAATGTAGCATGTATACATTGAATCATACATTGACTTTTTAAACTACAAGCCAATATTATTTATACACATAGAAAGTTTTCATTTTATGTAAACTGGTAGCAGAAAATGCCCCACCCCCACCCACCCAGAGCATACTTCCTTTGCCCAGGTGACAGTTTCTATTGTAGTTCTGGTTGCTTCTGTCCCTTAGAAATGGCTGGTCATTATGATGCATAGCTAGTCACTGTGATGCATATTGAAGAACAAATCAAAGAAAGCCAAGCGCTCTACATCTGTACCCTCACACCTTGCAACCCCATAAAATCCTACCTCCCAGTAGGATACCTTTCAGTATTTCTGTTTGCCATATCATCTAGTGTGTCAGCCAGGAAGACCAACTGTGATGATGTCTTCAGTCACTGGTCTTGGCCCTCAAGGATGGATCAGGGCCTTCTCTAGACCACAATGAGAAAGCATGCCCTCAAGATTCTTTATTCTCCTCAGAGAGTTCTTAGCTCCATGCTCAAGAGGCTCCCCATTTAAGCAGCTCACACTGGGCCCCAAAGGGAGGAGGACACAGTATGTCTGTCTGTCTATTTGTCTGTCTGTCTGCCTGCTGCCTGACTGCTGACTGATTGATTGACTGACTGACTGACTGACTGACTGACTGACTGATTGACTGCTTGATTCCAGTAAGACCCCTGGGAACACCCAGTTGGTCTGTTAGTCCTGCTTAACTTGAGGAGAAAGAGAGTCTGATCAACTCTCATTAGTCAGGACACCATTCAGTGGAAGAGGGTTGGGAAGTACAACCTCTGAGTGCTTGTTGAATGGATGTGTGAGATATTGGAACAGTGTAAGCAATAGGCTGCTCCACTTGTGCACCAAAACTGGGAAGCACCCTTACCTACAGTCCTGTGGCAATTGACATATGGCATAACAGAGGCCTGACGCCCTCCTTAGTTAAGTGCTGCCTAAGTCCCTGTGAGCAGTGCAACCAAGCAGACATCTGAATGGTCTCTTGCTGAGGCGGCACACATGTAGGCAGAGATCAGAATTAGTCAAAACTCACAGTACCTCACTATAGAAAATAGGCTTTTCTGAGATTACAGTTAAAAGCGAAACCAAACCATTCCATGTGTCGCAAAGAAATGAAAGAAACAAAGAAGTCTATTCTTCCTGAGAACTGTCTTGGCACCCTCATTGGCCACCCTAGTTGTTGCTAACACCTATAGTGTCACACCGCCACTCCTGCCTAGTCCACTTCCAGCCTGTTGAACTGGGTTTAAGCTAGCCATTGCCTCCATTTGGCCACAGAGGCCCTCCCGCCAGAGATTTGTGCTTCCTATCCTGGTCAGATGTTGTCATCTAGCACCCACCCAAGATGACTGTCAGTAATTCCTTCTAAGTTCCACATTTTGACTGAGGAAAGTTAGTCTCTTGTCCCTAATGAATTAGTTGTATTTCTCAAAGGTCTCTCCACTTAGAAGTAGGTGCTTCTCAAAGACATCAAAATAGTGAGGCAAAAAGCCTGACAATATGTCAAGAGTTACTACTATTATCCAGAAGCCTGTTATATGAACTATGGACTCTAAAAAATAAATGTTCATTCAGATTAAATGATAATAACCCTTCCAGAGAGGAAGACAACACCAGCATCACCCTGAGACAGATAAGTGCAACCCTGAAATTCTGAAAACTCTCCTTCCAGCCAAAGATTCACCTTGCAGCCTGCAACCCCCAGTGCTATTATCCAATCTCTTATATGATAGGAAAAACACTCTTCTTTTCCCAGTAAACTGTGCCATCGACAGCATAAGCATAATCTTATACCCTGTGGTTCCCAGGCCATACACCCTTATTGGACTGCTCATGCTCACTGGACTCAATTTCCACAAGGTTTTGGGGACTCTCCCATTATTTTTAGGGAGGCTCTGGCAACAGATTTGGCCAAGCCACAACAGGCTATTTCTCTGTCTCACCCAGTTACTTTTCTTCAGGACAGCCTGTCCTGCTCCTTGCCATGTTCTCCTAAGAAAAGAACACTGTGAAACTCCATTCTGAAGCAAGCCTCACCCCATGCCAAGAGAGGCTCAACTGGAATTCAACTCTTATGTCCAGAGGCTTAAGAACCACAAAATGTCTATAGATGGTCAAATTGCTAAAATATACCCCTCCTGCATATAAATCCAATTCAAGATCTCTGAGCTACCAATGCTGCCATCGTTGCCCTCCATATATATTGTCACAGTATTCTGTCATTCACAGCCTGTTAGTACACCTGCCTGGACTTGAAAATTGGCATTGCTTGATTCCTGTCAGCTAGCTCCTCTTTGCCTTTAAATGGAAAGATCCAAGTTTTGGACCTAAAAGCCAACTGACCTGGATGTAACCTCCCTTAGGTTCAAAATATGTTTACCTTCTTGGAAAACAGTCACTACACTTCTAATTCATGACATCCAAACTGCCCACTGGAAAGGCACAAAGGTTCTGCTACCATATCTGGCAGAAACCAGTTTAAAGAAAGAAACTCCACAGATTCCTTGAAGCTGTAGACTTCTATAAGATCTAGATCCTAAAGTTCACTAAAGTAATGATGCTTACTGAAACTATCAGCCCCTGGGAGCACCCAGTGTAGCCACTTGGATTGAGTTGCTAAGGGGTGCCTGTCCATTTGCCTCTCACTGCCATTCTGATCAAGAAGGCTGACAAGCGCACCTCAGGCTGGTACCTAACTTTCCAGGAGCTGCATTCTATACTGGACCTCTTGAGTAACTGTAGACCACTCAGTCTTGCTATGTGCTTGTCCAGCAAGCTGGGCTCACCAGATCATGACTGAAAAAGAAACCCCTGGACAGATACTGAGTACACCCTGTTTATGAATGGAAGTAGCATTTTTAGGAATGGAGTCAGACAGGTTAGATATGCTGTGATCACTTTAACTATGCCAAGTGTGTAGTGACCTAGGTCTTTTTTAATCACACTTGGTTTGAAGTTGACATTGTCAGCAATCACAATACTCAGTCCTTTTTTCTGGGTTCCTGCTGCCTGAGGTGTTGTTTTCCATCCTTTGCCATTCAGTCTATTTATTTCATTTTGTGTTAAATGCACTTCTTGCATGCAGCATACTGTTGGATTTTGCTTCTTTATCCACTCTGCCAGTCTGCTTCTTTTGATTGGTGAATTAAGGCCATTTATATTAATAGTTATAGTTATAACAGATATGTATTGGCTTATCTTTGTGATTTTGTTTTCCTACTGTAGGATTCCCACAGTTCCCCTCTGCTTTATTGCTTTCTTTGCTTTGTTGTTCTCTTTTGTTGCTGAAGTTGTGGTCATCTTTGTCTCTTTCTAAAATATCTGTCAATACTCTGTAGGATTGGTTTGCTTTCCATGAATTTCTTCAGCTGTTCTTGGTCATAGGAGTATCTCATCTCTCCACTAAATTTGATAGTTTTTCAGGATTTATCCATCTGGGTTGAAAGTTGTTTTCCTTCAGAACCTCAAATAGTTCATTCTAAGCTCTTTTTGATTTGATGGTCTGTGTTGAGAAATCTGCCATGACTCTGATGGGCTTTCCATTCTAGGTGATCTGTTTTTCTCTCAACCAGCTTTTAATATTCTGTTCCTTTGTTAAGTTTCTGGGATCTTGATTAAGTGTCTGGGTGATTATTTTGGTTATGGCTAGCTGGAGCTCTATATGCTTCAGTTATCTGTACATCAGATTCTTTTCCCATGCGTGGGAAATGTTCTGCTACTATGTCTGCAAACACTCTTTTTATGTCTTTTGTGTTAACTTCATCTAATACCCATTAATCTTGTATTATTTGTCTTTACATTATCTTGAGTGTTCTATTTTTGCTTCTTGATTTTTCATTATTTTCCAGAGACATTTCCTTTTATGTTCACTAGCTGCAATTGCATCTTCAAGATCTTAAATCCTATCTTTTGTTTCATTCAAGCAGTTTTGCCAGCTTTTAATGAAAGTCTTAGTGTCTAGGCTATCAGTTTGAATCTGTTTCATACATTCCAATTCTTTCTCATATTTTTCATTCAATGTTTCCACCATTTTCCTATTCCCTTCTACTTTTTTAATCTATGTCTTCCTTAGATGTATTGAACAATTATTTCATGATTGCTACATTTCTTTTTTTACCTGAGGGATTATTTCTTTTTTTAAATTATTTTTATTTTTATTTTATTTTTTGTTTTTTGGTGGAACCGGGTATTAAACTCAGGCCCTTGTGCTTGCCAGGGAAGTGCTTATTCCACTGAGGCATCTCCCCAGACCCTGAGGGATTATTTCTGATCTGATTTCCTCCATAGCCTAATGGAGTTTTCCTTTACTTCAGATGTTATCATCTCTGACATTTCAGGTGTGTGACTTCCAAATTCTATGATCTTGTGTTCAGGACTAGTTTTTGGTGGCTAGCAGTCTGAGATTGCACTTCTTTCCTATTGTCAGTTTTTTGTTGTTGTTCTTGTTGTTTCTTGTTTTTGTTTTTGTTTTTGCAATGATGGTAGATGGGCAGGCTTCAGGTCAGCAAGACTTTCCAGAGAGTGGGAAGGTAGGGCAGTCTCATGGAAGTTCCTGCTGTGTGGTACTCAATGCGGTTTCTATCTCATTAAGGACAGGAGGGCAAGCCACAGTTCAAGAAGAATCCAGTGATAGGGAGTGCAAGCTGAAGTTTTGCTAGGCTCTCTTGATGGTAGTTTGGGGCAGGGTAGTGCTCTGCAAGGCTCCTGCAGGTCGCTATTGTAGTCGAGACGTCCTGGTGCTCTTCAGGGTGAGGAGTAGTGGCAGGAATCAGCAAACTCCAGTTGGAAAACAGATCTCTCTGGTGATCTTAAGGGTGAGCAGTGGTAGCAGCAAACTCAGGTGGGAATATTGCAGGGGGTGTGGGGCTACGGTTGTATTTGTTTCATTTTATGTTTCTACAAACAGAACTTTAAAAATTGCTTCTGCATGTTTTCACCAATACTGAGCTATTTTAAAACTTCTAAAATTTGGCTTAATAAGTAGAAAATAGTATTTGTATATCCTTTATTATATATGAAATGGAATGTAATTTTATATCTTTAAGAATTATTTGCATTTATTTTCCAGTGAAGATCCATATTGTACATCTCTATGTGATTGCTGGCTGGTCTACTTTTATTAGAGAGATTAGATCTTAATTTAGTGTACAAGTTAGAAATATTTTCCCTTTTTGTTTTTACATATAATGTTTCTTTTCCTCTTCAGAAATGTTATTGTTCTAATGTACTCACATTTAACATGTGCGTTTATTTTTGTCTGACTTAGTTTCAAGTAATAGAAAGACTCTTCCTGTTTGTACTACTCTAACATAAATAAATTTTTCATTTTTTTCTTCTAATAGTTTCATGGTTGTATCTTTAAAATTAAAAAGTTTGATTTTATCAATGGCTTAATTTCTGTTAAGCTTATTTCTTTTTTTTTTTTTTTTTTTTTTTTTTTTTTGAGACAGGGTGTCACCATGTACTTCAGGCTGGCCTTAATCTCACTTTGTAGCTCAGGCTGGTCTCAAACTCACAACAATCCTCCTGCCTCAGCCTCCTGAGTGCTGGATGTGCCACCACGCCCGGCTTAAGCTTATTTCTTATTTGATAACTTTAAATAATTATCTAAACTAGATGACACATATTATTTACATTACTAATTTTAACTTTACAATGAAGAAATGAGACTCACTCTATTTTTTGTCAAGATACCATTTTCTGTATGTGACAGTAATAGTAAACAAATTGACAACAATTCTAATTATAAATGGATTGTATCCTTGAATATATTAAAGTCAAGAAACAGCAAAGAAAAATTAAGGAACTACCTTAGATAAAAAGGGAGTGAAGAGATATAACAACCAGCTGCATAATCTTGTATTTACTGAGAACAGAAATATACATGCACATGTACACATGAGCTCTACATACTTAGCATATGCAGACAAATACTTGCACACTTTGAATTATCAAAGCTAAAACTGACAGAACTTAGGTATGAACTGTGGAATAGATAATAGTATTGATCGAAGTAGATTAATTTTTTTAGCTAAAAACTACTTTTCTCATTGAAAACCTTGTATTTCCTGTCCCTAGTGGCATCATGCTTTTAAGTAGCAAGCTGAACACAGACAGTTCCTTCCCTTAGAAGTTACCAATTTCAGATGTGTGACACATACACTTTACTTGTATGAATCACATACATAACTTTTACAAAGCACACTCAGCAGTATGATGAAGTAGCAGTTGTTTCTCTAAGAAAACCAAAAATAAAGTATAATCAAAGGAGGAAGAGAAATGATACCATTAGCAATAATAAGAAAAACCTTAAAGAATTTGGACTTGGCTTAGAGGCTGAACTACTTGGTGCAAATCTAGAAAGAGGAAAGATGAAAGGATCTTTTCAGTTCGTTGTGAAATTTTGTGGGAATGGGTTACATTAGGAATGCTCTAGTGCTACAGAGAGTAAAAAAAGCAATTACTTGGGAACAAAAATGTATTTCAGTGGTAAAGCAATTCCCTGGTATATGAACAAGGCCCTGAGTTTGATATCCAGTCTGAGGAGAAAAGCATTCAAATGTAAAACTGCTCTGGGTTCCTTACTTGAGACATTGATGATAATGTGGTAGACAGACCTGAGGTAGACGAGTCATTTATTGTGGAGATGTGAAGAATTAAGAACTCATAATCCCTCACCAAAAGAATGATTGGGCCTTATCCAATAAGGACATTATTAAAAGCATCCAGATCCATATTCCAAACTGTGTTTGAGATGGCACAAATTTACCAGAATTCTCCAAGACACAAATGACGTATAGGCTGCCCCAGAGATCCAGCAAGTGGAACAGCATGGCCAAATCCTGTGGGGAGCACCTGAGCAAGGAGGCCTGCAAACAGCAGACATCAGACAAAATCTTTTCATGGGGGCTGAAGAATTCCTCTACAGATTTTTGTCACAAAAACAATCATATACCTAAGTCAGCTCTTGCACAAGGACCCCGTCAAGATGGCAGACTTGACCTCCTTTTGGGCCCCACCAGGCATCCCTATCCCAGACCCTCTACCCAAGGATGATGCAATGAACAGATAAGCAGGAAAAGAAAGAAATCCCTAAGTGTGGCTTTCTCCCTGGGAATGAGAAACTCCTGGCCCTGCTTTCTCTGGTTAAGCCAGAAGTATGGACTCTCAAAGAGAAGTGCATTCTAGTGATTGAATGGATCCAGCATCTGATACCCAAGATTGAAGATGGAAATGATTTTGGGGTAGTAACCCAGGAGAAAGTTCCAGAAAGGGTGAATGCAGCCAAGATCAAAGTTGAAGCCTTCCAGGCAACCATTTCTGTGCACTTCTTACGTAGGGACACTGCCTCCAAGGAGGACCATGCAACAAATTGCCAGGCCCTGGTGGATGAGCGAGATGAGGAGCCTATGGGAATCTCAGGGCCATGGTGCTGGACCGGAGGCCCTCTGTGCACAGCTTTATCATATCATCAGCAACAACTTGGAGAAAATTGTCAACCCAAAGGCTGAGTAGAAGCCATCTATGTGTTGATCTCAAGACTAGAAGAAAAAATAAACAACCTGTTCCTTATAAAAAAAAAAAAGAATTATATCCCTCCAATAGAAATTGCTGATATAAACTAGCACTTTGAAGATTCAGTAAGGTTCTCTGTTTAGCCAACCACATTTGATCAAAAAACAATTATAAGTAATTGTCCATGGAATTGGTTCTCAATGTCACTTTTACAAATTAAAGGCTTATTATTACCCAAGTTTTATTGCACCATGATACAATTATATAAAATTCTTATATAAACTCTGACTTCACCAAAATATATTCCTAAAAATCTTATCCTGTGAAACTGCAGAAATTTTGGCAGTTTTGCAACAATATGCCAGTCCTTTCTATGCCAGTCCACCCAAATAAAATGATAAAAATCATCACTTTTTCTTTATCATTTTCAGTAAGTTCAAATTTAATTTGGCATTATCTCTCCTATGTATGCATCTCTTTTTTATTTTTAAAGAATACAAAATAGTGGGAACTGGGGAGATAGCTCAGCAGAATAAGCGCTTGCCTGGCAAGCGCAAGGGCGGAACTGAGTTCAAGCTCCAGTTCCACCAAAAAAAAAAAAAAAAAAAAAAAAAAAAAAAAAAAAAAAAAAAAAAAAAAAAAAAAAAAAGAATAAAAAGTAGTGATAGAAAAAAACACTAAAAATGATACAAGATTTCACCAAACAAAGCTATAGGAATTCAACAATAGTTGCTGTATTATATGATGCCATCCCAAAACTAGTTGTTTGGATTACCAGATATAAATGTGTAAGATTTGTTTAAAGACAAAAAAAATTACAAAGAAGTTATAAGAAATTAAAAAGGGGAAAAAAATGAGAATGGAAAAAATGTATGCATTAACTGTCCCTACAAATGCTGGAGAGGCTGTGGGAGTGCAGGCTGGTACAACCATTACACAAATCACTACAGAGATTCCTCAAAAAGCTATGATTGAAGTCCCATTCAAGCCTACTATTTCCCTAGAGAAAAATACTATCCCAAAAGAACTGAAAATATCATACCACAGCAATATATGTGCACCTATGTTTATAGCAATGCAATTTGTCATAACTAAATCTTCTAAACAAACCAAATGCCCGTCAACTGAAAAATGAATAAAAAAGATACGGTAATTTTACACAATGGAGTATTATTTAACTCTAAAAAAGATAAGTTTGGGGGTTTGTAAATAAATGATGCAGCTGGAGACTATATTGGTAAGTGAAATAAATCAGATCCACTTGTGCAAACATTGTATTATTTCACTAGTGTGAAAACCAGAGAGAGTAATGAAAATCTAAAAGGGAAAGAAATTATTCAATGGGAAGGATAAACTGGGATGAGGAAAAGGACCAGTGAAATATGGGAAAAAACATATTTAGATATCTATGCAGAATACATTGGATAATTGTATACATCTCTTTTTCATGTTATCTACACTAGCTAATTCTATTTGTATATTTTATACACTTTGTCCTGCCTTTATTTTATTTATCTATTTATTTACTTATTTATATTTTATGTACTTGGTGAAGGTCTCACTGTGCAGCTTGGACTCGTAGTGATGCTCCTGTTTTCAGCCTTCCCAGTGCTGGGATTACAGGCAGGCACCATCACGCCTAGTCTCAATGGACTGCTCAGTGTGCCCAAGAGCAGGGCCTGCACTGCATGTGGGGCCAGGAATGGAACCCCAGGCCCTGCGCTTGCCTAAGCAGGCACTTAGTCCACTGAGCTATCTTGCTGGTCCTCCTTTCTTTATTGATTCCAATAGAAGTTGTCCATAGACATTTGGCTTATGGCTCTTGTACTCACAGCACAATACTTTTATAGTGTTTATTGGACATTGCTGACACACTGAGAATAGAGTTTCAATTACTAGAAGGGAACTCAGAGAAAACCAGAATTGAATAATTATTGTCTGTTTTCTCAAGTGCTACTGAGCAAATCTGAGCTAAAACTAGTGGTCAGTGACCTTCGAACTATTCCAGATTCCATTCTGTTGGACAGATGTTTCTCCTCTTGCAAGCTTTGATTTGCTTCCAGAAATTAGATACACTAAGTGCTTGGGGCTGAAGCTAGATCACTTGGGTTCAAATTAAAAATTATGTAACAAACTAATAAGTTTTTATGAATTAAAGGCTTGCTGTTACAAAATAAAATCATAATTCTTGTAGGTTAATGCATCATTTGACCATCCCTCTCCATCATCTTAATATGATTGAAGAGGGACTAACTGTAGTAAAAAGCCAAACATCCCTCTTTAAACTACAGAGAAATGAGTCTATTTGTTGATAAAAGCAAATTCTACCTACATACTTAGTGATAATGGAGATACCTATAGGAGACTCTGCTAGTGGTCATTGAACTGCTTTATAAATGTTATAAGAGGCAATTTCAAGTATCACATGCTTTTATTTAAGCTATTTATATAAGACAATAATGCCAGAGCAATGTTGTCCAAATGCATGTGCCAAGGAGGAGGAAGCTAATAGCAAGCAGGCTCAAAGTTTTCTGTTATCTTTAACATATTATGCATATCAAAGAGACACTGTATCAAAACATCCATTCCTACAGAATTATAATGAAAGAGCTATAAATTTCTGTATGATTTGTGAATTGCTACTGGGAATTTGTAGTAAAATGTGCTTCAGGATACACATTACAAAACACAAAATATTCCACTGTTGTAGAACAATGCCTGATGAAAGAAGCAAAGAGAAAATGGGAATCTAAAATGACATAAATGTTCTGGCTGATACTCTGACAAATTGCATCAAGAGGTTTAAAATACAGAACAAGTTTTGACTTAGCAGTTCCATGTCTATGACTATGTCCTCAGGAAATTATTAAGAAAGGAGGCCAAGGTTTATTTGCAAGGCTATATATCACAGAATTCTTTATAACAATAACAACTTGAAACAGCCTCAATGTTCAACAGTACAAGAGTTGTACAATGTGCATAAAACTATCTGTGAAAAGATTTAACATGCAAATAGAGTGAGATATAGATTGATGTCTAAAAACAGAGAAAAATGGTTTGTTTTTATACTTACAGAGAATGAGTAGCTCCAAAGTCTTACAGCAAGGAGGTGATATTAGGTAGATTTATTAAAGTTCTAAAAGTGCATTACCTGTGAAATAGTGACTCTATTTCCAGGAATATAACCCACAACAATACTTGTGGTGTGCACACGCATGTGCGCACGTGCACACACACACACACACACACACACACACTGGGTTATAATGAAGAAAATCATAAGTAGTCTAAATGTTGGTAATACATATGAAGGTTTAAAAACATGCTCAGAAATTACTTGACAACCCTGCCATCAATTATTCCCTTTGCACTTTGGGTAGATTCTGACTCGTCTGACTAATAAAGACAACCATCCACAGCCTTCTGAGGCTAGGTCAAAGGCAATCCAGCTCTGCCTAGGGCACTCGCCTTTAGAGTCCTGAGCCACAGGGCAAAAGCTGAGCAAGTTTGATACTATTTTGGCCACCAGTCAGCATCAAGTGCGAGGTGAGTGAGTGACATTACCTGACCAAATCATAATAATTTAAGAAAGTGAAAAGCAACAATGAAGCATGAGTTCTATGAACTTTTTAGAAAGCAATTTCATAGTAGATTTCAAGAACAATAAAAATGTCCAAAACAGCTGGACATAATTCCCTCAACTGTGCCACTGAGCTATATCCCCAGCCCTGTAATGATTATTTTTTTAAAGGCTAACAGAAATGAGTCTTTTTATTTTATTAATTATTATTATTATTATCATTACTATTATTATTATTTTGTATTTTAGGGAAGAGTCTACAGGGTGTTCAGGGTCTCATTACTAGATCAGACTCATAGTGATCTACCTGTTTACAGCCTCCCAAGTGCTAGTATTACAGGCACATGCCACCATGCCCAGTCTCAATCACAGTCTCAGCATGCCCTGGGGGAGGGGCCAGCACTGTAGGCCCAGGGGTCAACGCCCCAGCCCCTGGGCCTGCTTGCAGGTGCTTTAATCTGCTGAGCTAGTCCATTGATCCTGAAATGAGTCTTTTTAAGAGACACAAATGAGAGAGATAACAAAGACAAAGTATGATAACCATAGATATGTGTCTATTAATCCTGATTTGTCAGCATTGTTAATTAAGCAATACCTAGAAAAGGTATAGTTGGGTGGACATAAAGTCACTGCATTGGGAACCATATCAGGTCTCTAGCCTGTTCCTCTCTGACACTGTTCCCATATTCTGCTTCTCAATTACAAGAACCAAAGTAGCTTTGCTCTGCTGCACCCTTCTTCCATGAGGTTTCTGTCTTGGAACCTGCAGACCACTTATATAATCTGAAACTCTGACACAAATTAAACCTTGTCTTCTATGAGTTGTGGTGTCAGGTATTTTGCCTCAGTGAGAGGAAAGCTCATTAATACAGAAAATTGGTACCAAGAAGACTAAAGTTCTTTCTGAAATATACCTGCCTAAGCAGTTTAGAAGCCTTTGGAACTGGTTTGCAGGAGTTTTGAGCAATTTAGAGATGTCAGCTAAAGGAACCTCAGAATGCTGTAAGAAGATTCTAATGGGTTAATTTGGGGCTCAAATGACCAGAACAATGATAGGAATGCACAAAGTAAAGCCATGATCAGTAGGGTTCAGTTAAAAACAAGGCCTCTATTAACAAGTGGACTACAATCCATTTTGTTACACCCTGGAAGAAAAGTTGTCTATTTTGTCTGTGCCTGAGATTGTGTTGGGGAATAAGATGAAGGTCAGGAGATTAATTGTTCTGACAGATGAACTTCAAAGTAGCCCAGTATTTAGGCTATAGAATAGGTATTGCTTGCTGATTTTAACCAGTTTTATAGGACAAACAAGGGGAAGAAGCAGAGTAAAAAATGTGTAAATTGTAAAGTTTGGCTCACAAAGAACAAAAAAAGTTAAAGTCAAAGGAGCTTAGCACAATTAAAAATACATAATCTGGTACATAAAACAGGAACAAGAAGCATGCTGCCTTGAAGACATTTTAGGAATCAGAAAATCTTCAATTGTTGCATACTCAGTGGTACAAAAATGTGAACATTTTATTTGAGAAAAACTTCCCTGATATCCCTGCTTAAGAAAGGTCTCCTAGGGAATTGATTGCTCTGGGTTTATTTCCCCATCCCCAGCCACCCAAGCATTCAGAGGCCACTGCAGCCATGCTTGAAGGAATTTCACTACTGCTTCTGCAGACAGCAGAATTTTGTATAGTCCTCAAGATACTGATTTCATTGGCATACATAATGCACAAGTTGAAGGACTACAGTGGTTGATCAATTGTGTCAACTTGAGAAATTGAAAGCTTGACTAAATATGCTCAGCAAATATGTCCCCAAGGCTGTGGAGGCCCCATCCTAGAGTGACTCATTACTTAAAGGATATAAAAGGAAATTAAGGAAGGATGGAGGGTTCCACTTTCTGTGAGGTGCTCCAGTCTTCCCCAATCAGCTTAGATGTCATCTCTTAGCTTCTAGCACAGACTTTCCAGCTCCTGCCTTAGATCCTTCAGCCTACCAGTGTAGACTCAGTAGCCTTCCTTCACAGACCCATCAGCCTTCTGTTAAGGACTTGCAAGGAAAACTATAGTGAGCCCAGACCTTTGACTAAATCTGTTAGTCTCCAATGTGCATATGCCCTCTGCATGTTTCCTCCTCCAACTCTGTGGCTGATGGTCATAAGCCAATCTTGTAGTTTCTTATATGTTTGCACATCATGTGTTATATCTATTCCTCTAATAAAACCCTGACTGACATAGGGACTAAGGAGGGTCTCATTCAGATTTCAGAAGAAGGCCTGGAAGATCGGACAAGGAGCCACTGAAAGAATGGAATATAGCCAAAGGTACAGTTGAAACTATAGGAAATTAGAGATGCTAGCACATGGAGTACCTGCCAAAAGAGCTACAAATCAAATAGAATCAGCCTAAAGAGAAAGGTTGTGTGGGCTACAGCCAGCAAGGCTATACTAGTTGGGCTACTCAAGCACTTTGGAACTCACATTGTGCCACCACGTGCACTATGTGCCAAGTACGACGCTACAGGACTTAATATGTGCTCTGATTCTATCTCCCTATCCCTGCCTTTTAGAATGTGAATATATATACTGTGCAGTTGTGCCTTAGGATTATTAACTAGATTTTAGGTTTTATAGAGGTTCACAGCTAAGAATTTATCTTGCCTCTCAAAGACTGGGACTTTTGAAAAATGCTGGAACTTCAGAATAAGTTATTGGGAAGGGTATTATTGTATATCTAGTTGTATGTGGGATAACAGTATTACATTAGTCAGAACTAGGAATTTCTATTGTCTTCATTTGGAAATTAAATATACTTGGATATGAAGTTGACAAGGGGTGGATTATGGATTATGCCCATTAGTCCTGGTATGTCAACTTCACTGGATTAAGAAATGCCTAAATGAGCAAAGCATGCACCTGGGTACCTGGGTATATCTAAGTGTGTATGGAGGAGTGACCTTCTTGACTCTACATGGGCCTCACCCATTCCCCTCTGGTGCAGTTACCCCCTTAGCTTCCGAGTTACCATGAAATAAGAATCTTTGCCCAGCCTCCCACCTCCACCATGGCGATTCCACATTGCAGACTGCTAACCATGGGCTGAATCTCCTCAAATTGTGACCTAAGTGAAACCTTTCCTCTTTTAAACTGTGGGTGTCAAGTATTGTTCTCAGTGATGGGAAAGCTAGCTAACCCAGCAGATGCTTTCAATGGTATACAAATATGTGAATACAACATTATGGCAAATGTAAATGATCAGAATTTGCCAAGAAGATATTTTAAAAATCAAATAATATTACAAAGTACAAAACTTTCAGTGCTACTTCCAAAAAAAATAATAAAACAGTTTTGCAGTCAAGCATTTTCAAGGCATTTGTCTGTTTGTTTTTGTGTTACCAGGCATTGAACACAGGACCTTGCGCTTGCCAGGCAAGCACTCATTCTACTGAGCTATCCCCCCAGCCCAGTCAAGAATTTTCAAACCTTAAATGAACCAATGACTCCAGGCCTGATGATGCACACCTACCAGCCCAGGACTCTGTTAGGCTCAGGCATGAGGATCAGAAGTTCAAATCTAGCCTGGGCAGTTTAGTGATTTAGAGAGACCCTGTCTCAAATACAAATCAATGAAATGGCAGAGTGTGTAACTTAGCTCAGTGCAAAAGTCCTTCATTTAAGTTCCAATACCAGAAAAAGAATAAAAAGATGAGAAAAGGAGGAAGAGGAACAGAGAGAGAGGAAGAAGAAGAAAAGAAGAGCAAGAAGAGATGAGCTATCAACACATTTAGTTCCCCATAAAGAATAATATTATTCTTTTTTAACTAGTCTGATTTTCTAACTGTTCTAGGTTTCAAATATTTTGCTACTAGCAAAATTAGCATACAATGTTATTAACATATAAAAATATAATTGAATATACTTTAAGTTGAAGTGGAATCTTGTTAAAATCATGCAAGTATTACTATATAATTTTTATATTTTTACATTAGTCCAAGGCAAGCAGAAACTAGTCTTAATATAGAAACTGAGACTTTTAGAAAAGAGGAGGATGAAAGACCAACTGAAATTATGATTATATCCTACTTGGGCAGGTGAGAAAGCTCAGTGGACTAAATGCCTGCTTAGGCAAGCACAGGGAGTAGGGTTTCTAAGCAGGCATTTAGTTGAAATTTAGGGATACAAGGGGTAAGTAATGGCTTTAAAGAGAACAGAACCCCCTCCACGGCTGAGCCATCCACTAAGACTGCGTGTGGTGCTGCATGCCTGCAGTGCTGGGAGCTGTGTAGTGAGACCCTGTACCAAGTACATTAAAAAAAAAAAAAAAAGATTATATCCTACTCATTTTAGTTCAAACTGAGAATACCTAAATCTTAGTCACATATTTACAAGTAGCTTTTGGATTATTACTTTAGGAAGTTAATATTCATCTATTTTGATTACAGTTTCTTAATTGGAATGTCATCTTTTCTGATTTTTATCTTACCTTACTTTTATGTCTGAGATGTGAGACATGATCAGAATATTTACTTAATATTTAAGTTTTAAAATTTATTAGAGTAAAGGAAATATTGCCACTAACCCCACTCAAAACACTCCCTCTCTCTTGGAACACACTTATCCCAAGTTATTGCCACTTTGAAGTAGTTCTGGAAGTCCTCTTTTTTGCTAGATGTATGACCAAAAACAGAAGAAGAAAAATAAGAGGAAATGCTGCTGTCAAACATCATCCAATATGAAAGTCTGGCTCCTAAAAAGATTACAGGAGCCACCCATCTGATTCACTGGATCAGGCTCATGTTGAGGTCTCTGGCTCTTCCCAAAGGCAAGATAACCTCTCAGGGTAAATGTCTCAAACCCATTCAGGACGCTGAGGCAGTGATGACAATGCACTCATGCTAGCATTATTTAGGAACTCTTTCAATAAAGTGCAAGAATGACAACTGTTTTAGAAGCAGCTTGGGGGTATTTTGAGGGGAATTAATGAAAATATGTCTTTTACCGAATAAGATTTTTAAAGTTTAAGCATTCATCATATTTTTCATTTGCACCTAATATATTCCTAATATTTTAAAGAAATAGACATTTTTGATCTATTACAATTTTATTTATTGAGAATCAAATGTATTATTGTCATCACATATTGTATTAATAGAATGAATCTTTTAAGAAAGAACTTTATGTTTATAGTTCAGAGGTTAGTGTGTACCTCAAAACAGTTTAAAAAATGAACACCCTTTGGTAAAATAGTTATCGGTGTTAAAGGACTTGAAAATGGGTATAACTGGGCCAGGCAGACAGCTCAGTGGAAATAGTGCAAGATCGTAAATTCAATCCCTGGTTAAAAAAAAAAAAAAAAAAAGGAAGGCTATGAAACTCAACTTGAAGAAAATTGATTTTTTGACGATTTACACAGAAAAACAAAGAGAAGATTAAATTAAAAAGATTGTATTTTCACTTTAATGCTTTCTCAAAATAAAAATACTTTGCTTCAATATTATTTCCAGTCTAAGTACCAACTGATTCACAGGTTCTCAGGATCAATCTATGGGTTAGGTGAGTGTAAAGGTTATTTTGGCAAAACAGAACTGAACCGCAGCAACAGAATATAGCAGGTTTCTATACAGGGCATTTCACCTACCGGGTCTTTCAGTAGGACAAGTTGTGCAGGCCCAGAGAAAAATTAGGATGTGAGATCCATGTTCAGATAACTATTAAAAGAGTAAAACCAAGACCAGGGGCTTTCTAAGTCAAAGTCCCTCTTCTGTGAAGTCTGAAATGCTGGTGAAACTACTTTCCTTGTTTTGTACTCATGTTTAATTTTCTCAGCGAAGAACACACCAGAGGACCAAAAGTTAAGGGGCAGGAGTGGGGGTGCTGTAAATCATCAACCAGAAACTCTTACAAAATTCAACTATTATTGAGGGGAAATGGGTGAAAACTGGACATTCTACTGTGAGTTTATTTCTGGAGGTTTCAAGTAACTCTTACTCCAAATACCACTGCCTAGTGAACTGCAAGATTTAGAGTGGGGACTTGCAATCATCTTTTCCACAAGTTAAATGAGGGTAGCCCTCGGGTTTATTAAAGCTTCGGCTTCTTGCTGCCTTCTCTGGGCAAGACTGGGGCGCAAGTGGGCTGATGTCTCACAGGGCAATGGGGTCTCAAGTGCACGGTCCCTGTGGGCAGTGGACAAGCTGCCCGGAAGTAGGAGGTGAGGAAGGTGGGGTAAGGGGCGGGGCCTGGGCGGGGCAGCAGGGCCTGGGCGGGGCGGTCCTTGAGGGGCGGGGCCAAATAGGCCCAGCGGCCATGTTAAGGCCCCGCCCTTGCCGTGGACAGTAAGGTACCAGTGCTGCCACCAGAGCACCTGAGGTAAGACCCAGAAGCAGCAGAATCCCGCGTGCGTTCCGCCGGCCTGTGTCTAGGCCCCAGTAGCCACCTGGGTGCTAGTCAGAGTACAAACAAGACCTGTGCCGCGGGTGTTAACAGGCACAGGCGCGGCGACCCCAGGCCCTCGCGCCGCCGACCGCGGCCGAGGTCAGGCCCCTATGCCGGGCCGCCGCCGAGTCCCGAAAACCCTTTTCTCCGCGGAAGTGCGGACAGTGCTCGCCCCGGGGCGCTCGGCTGCCGGGGCCGGGAACCCTATGAACTTGTGCAGGCTTCCCCTCTGCCCAGAGTTCGCACGCTGAGGCGGCCTCCGGCAAGCGCGCGCTGGCGCACGTCCTCCTGGGAAGCGGCCTGGCGTCCTCCTGGGAGTGGGCCGGCAGGGCGAGCGGCCCCTGGAGGGCATGGGCCGGAAGTGCACAGGGCCTCGGCTTCCGTAGGCAGTAGGTCCCTCGCATTCGGGTCCTCAGCGGGAGTTGGCTGAAAATTTTATTTAAAAGTCGTATAACAATGGCAGAAAATTTTATTTCACGTGAAACCCAAAGAACTTTAATACGTAATCCATGAAGTGTTTATTTATTTATTTTTTGAGACAGGGTCTCACTACCATGAAGTGTTTAAATGCACTTCAACCCTAGGTTTCTGATCAGGGTTGATAATGGTGGGACATACTAGGAAGACTGATGTGGAGTGTTTTTAGTTATATATGGTTAGGATAATGACATAGAAATCTCAGAAAAGGCTAAAGGAGTCATTTCAGATGTAGATTATGTTGGACAGGTATAGGTCTGAAAAATGGCAAAATTATAAATTTGGTTTGGAGGTAGGAAAAAACATACTTTAAAATGTGTTGAGTTTTACTAGTTGATGATGACCCGTAGAAGAAGGGTCCAGCAGGAAATTTCAAAATCTGGCATTAGAGCTGGAAGAAGATTGAATATAGAGATGCAGATTAAGATCCCTTCACCCAGAATGTGTAGTTGAAATTTAGGGATGCAAGGGGTAAGTAATGGCTTTAAAGAGAACAGAAATGGAAAGAACCCGGATCCTTCCGGTTTTTGCAAAAGAGAAGGAATTTGAACAAGGAAGTTGGAGTCAGTAGTAGCAGTTAGTGCACTACAGTCAGCTGAGCCTGGGTGACCTCTCCAGGCTAAGGCCCGGTGGAGTGAGCCACACTGAGAATTGAGTGCATCAAAACCCAAGGAATGAGAGAACAGAAGAGCAAGAGTATTTTTATCAAAACACTTGTGACCAGGAGTGCTTCAGATTTTGGACTTACTGAAATTTTAAACTATTTTCAGATATAAACTGAGATATCTTGGGGCTGGGACCCAAGTCTAAACACGAAGTTCAATTATGTTTCTTGTACACATAGCCTGAAGGTAATTTCATACAATATTTTAAATAATTTTGTGCATTGAAGGCAATTTTCCACTTGTGACATGTTTGTCGGCACTCAGAAAGTTTTAAGATTTTGGACAATTTCAGATTTTTGGATGAGGGATGCCCAACTTGTAGAGGAACATGAAAAATTTGATAGGCTTATGGGAAGAGTACTGGTGATTCAACCCAAGGCTTTAAGAGCTAGAAGAGCTCTGAGCTCCTAGCCCTCCACATTACAAACCTGACCCAAATTTCTTAGCCAAGGAGATCCATCTTCCTCTACTTTCCTGGTCTCTATTCCTGATTCATTCGCTTTCTTTGAGTGGTTGAATATTTTTCATCCTCACTTTAAATGTTTTAAGAAGTAAAAGTATTTTCTTAGATGAATGTAGCTTACAGGACTGGAATTTGCACCGAATGAGTAGTAAATGAGTGAAGAAAGCCTATGTTACTGTGACTATTATAGAATTCTTAAATACTGTAAATTTACACTAAATTTATTAAAATACATTTTCAATAATTAGCTTACTATAACTATTTGCTTTTGTTAATAGCACAGCTTAAAACTAACATACAAAAATATACTTTCTTCATAAGACTTTGTAAAAATTTTATTTCTCACTTAAAATTGTTAGAACCCAACACACAACACATCCCTATGTGTACACAAGATCAAGATCAACAGTATCAGTCCTCCACTTCTATTTTTTGAAGCAGTGGATGATCATCAAGGGTGGTAGCATACACAGACCTGTCACCTGTGGTAACAGTGGCTCCCAGAGTCCCTCCTGAGAAACTTGTCTGGGACTCCTCTTCAGCAGTTGTCACTTGAGAGAAATATATCCACGATTTTTTACTTGATTTATTTTTTTCATAGATTTGCCTGTAAGCAGATAATGTATTGTGAATAGTACTCTAATGTGAAAGTCCACATTTTTAAGATTTTTAAGAAACATGTTGAGATCTGAAAAACCTGTTAAATCCTTCACTGGATTGTATCTGCGGTCCTTTTTCTAGTCCTGCAGTTTCCTTTTCTCTTACTTTGTCTTCAGCCATGTGTTCATTGACTGATAAGAATTTTGCAACTGTAATTTCAGATCACCATTATGTATTTAGTCTTTGACCAAAGAGTTGTTACACTGTGTGTGACCTTATTACAGTAATTCTGTTAAGGCCAAGGTGAGATGGTGATGCTGTTCCACCAGCTGATTTTCTATACTGGGTATCCTAAGTAGATAATCACCTACTCCAGAAGAAAAGTTTCTCAGAAATGCAGGAATATATTCAGCCACTATGTAACATTTATTGTAATAAACACATCCAGTTTGTAATCCATTTGGTTCTTGTTTCAGGATCTGTCCTGTGGCATAGACAAGCAGATACGAATTAGCCAGGTAAATTTTAAGATTCACTGTTTGATTTAATCTGAAAGTTGAATGAAATAACTTGTTGGTTTGGTTGAAAGCACCTGAATTAGCAATAGAAAAAATTTTATTGAAAATACAACTGCCTGCTATATCACAATTGTATGTAATTAGTGTATTGTATTTAATTTTTAGCTTTTGTTATGTTTTTGTTGATCCTAACATTTTTCTTGATTTATAATTGAAATTAGCTTGTAAATCAGGTAATTAGAAAAAAAAAAATGTTGCAGCTTTGGGTTTTAAAGCATGCTACCAGTTAAAACTAACTCTTTCATCTATATAAAAGTGCTTGGTTTTGAAATCTAAGGAAGAAGAAATGGATTACTTATAGTTCATTTGAATAGATTAAAAATGAAGCACAGTGATACAAGTAATGAGTTTTTCAAAAACTTTTACTTTGTATCTATATATACAAAATAGTTATGATAGATATACAGCTACTTTTTCTTAATTCAATGAGTAGAAAGAATTGTACTAATAGTGTTTGGACAGGATATCATGTCTGCATCTTGTATTATGAATAACCATTATGAAGACAACAGTATGCAATGTATTAATTATTGAAATTGTTCTATTAATTGGTTTTGAAACTGTCTCATTGCTATTTGTTTCTCAATAAAATTAATGAAAAAATTTTACATGGTTTTGGCTTGTAAAAACAAATGCTATTAGTTATTAATTCAACAAATACAGTAATTAGATATCCTTTATGTATCAGATATGTACTCTGTATGCCATGTTTTGGGAAAGCAGAGTACCTGTTTTGTTTTCAGAAAATTGGATTTACTTGCAGAATAATTTAGCAAGTCAATTTTATTCCTTGCTCTCATGTGTTTTAATATTAAAATTACATAGGATATCTGTAATTTCATTGCTTAAGATAATGGCTAAGTGAAATGAATATATAATAATATATAATAGCATATAATAAAACTCCAGGACTTAACCAATCCTTTGTAAATTTAAAACAAACTTCATGTGTAGAAGTAATTTCTCTGTGTAATTGTAATACCTTAATCCTATAGAAGTAATAACCTTAGTGTATCTTAAAATAAAAGCATAAAGATTCCCACAGAGACAGGACAACATGACAGCTAAGAATAGGGGTTCTGTTGTCAGATGTGCTGAGTTTGAGGTGTAAGACCATTTGAATGTATTGAAGAGATTAAATAATAGGTTTTTAATTATTCTCCTTTATAATATTGTGAAATATTTCCAGAGTTAGTTTTTAGGATCACTGTTACATAGCTCTGTGAGTATAATGCCAAAGCTTTAACTGATCAGCATATAATGATGTATTTCACAGAGAAGACCACCAGAGTAGTAATATCTATCCTTGTTATCAGAAGGTTATATAGGACTTATGGCCTGTATTTTAATGCAATGCTTCTAGGACTGGGAAAGTCCTTCAGAGGTACTCATCAGAGATAATTGGATTCCGGACTTTTCAGTTTTCCCATGTTTATTATTAAAAGTTAATATATGGTTTTTATGTGTAAATTTAAAGTTATTTGTGTATGAACATGAACAAGATCTGTTGCAGAAGAAAAAGAAAAAGAAGTGTCAAATATCAGATTTTCCCAGTGACAGTCTCTTCTTTCAGCTCCCTAACAGATTTATGTTCTATTGTTTTTTTACAAATGGGAATATACTAGGGCTGGCAAGATAGCTCAGAGGACTGGGCTTCCATCCCTGGTGTGCCATGCTGTGCCCCCCAGGTGCACTGAGACAATAATTGAGACTGGGCATAGTGGAGTGGACCTATAATCCCAGTGCTTGGGTGGCTGGAAACTGGAGGATCACTATGAGTCTGATCTGTGTAGTGAGACCCTGTAGACCCTGTGCTAAATTCATAAAAATAAATAGTCATATGCTAACGTAAATATACCAATTTAAATTTTGTACATACTTTCCCTCAAAAGTCTTTAAGATTGGTGATTTGATTGAAAAATACTTGTCACATGTAACAGTTTGGTAATACTATCTTGAATTACCAAATTATGATTGTCACATCATTTTCCTCCCGTTTGAAAAATCAGTGATAGCCAGGCTTGATAGGAATGCCTGTAATCCCACCACTCAGGAGTCTAAAGTAGGAAGGTCATAGTGAAACTGCGGCCAGGCATGGCTCCTTACCAAGAACTTGTCTCAATAAAACAAAAACAAACAAACAAACAAAAAATTAGTCAGTTATGCCAATTTTTGGCTTTTATAGTTGATAGACTGAAATTTTCTAATCTTGTAAATTAATAACTTTTTTAATGTGGTACCTATTGAGCTATTAAGTTTCTTTCCTATTACTGGAATAAAATATCCAACACTCAATTGTAAAGGAGGAGAGGTTTCACTTGGCTCATAGTTCCAGGCATTCCATCTATGGGCAGTTGGCACTAAGGCTTCTGCTGGTGGAAGAAAACTGCTGTACCATCTGGGAGGCAGGAAACAGAAAGGGGAACCAGAGCAGGTATCCCCAAACACATATCCTCCATGACACACCTCTTCCAACCAGGTCCCATTTCATGTAGCAGATTTAGCTATGAACTTCCCAGTGAATCAGTTCACTAATGAGTGTAGCACCCTATGATCCAGTCACTTGGGAAAGCCCCACTGCTAAACATGAGTCTTTTGGGCAACAGTCTAGATCTGTATGGTAGCATCGCCCCTGCATTTTTTTTTTTTTTTTTTTTTTTTTTTTTTTTTTTTTTTTTTTTTTTTTTTTTTTTTTTTTTTTTTTTTTTTTTTTTTGAGACAGAGTGTTGCTAAATTGCATAGGCTGGGCTTAAACTCACTATCCTCTTCCATCAGTCTTTCAGAAAGTTGGGATCACAGGCATGTGCCACCATGTCCTGCTGCTTAAGATCTTTCTAAAAGGAATTTGAGGTAGTCTGTAACAATAGCAATAAGTTTATTAGTAAGGAAATAATAATATGCCAAAGTACTTTTGTTCTTTAGTGGTAAGTATGGGCAAAATGTGTATAAAAGTTAAGGTTTTTTAATATTATTTATCGAAAGAAAAATGGGCTGTGAAAATTTTTCCAGGTAAAGTTATTCATTTAAGAAAAAAGTTATTTGTTTAGATAATTGATCTGAAAGTAGTATTGTTCTTTAAGAACTAATTCTTCAGTTATTAATGAGCTTAATCTTCACTAATAGGAGAAGAATGGCGTTAAAGCAGATTTCCAGCAACAAGTGCTTTGGGGGATTGCAGAAAGTTTTTGAACATGAGAGGTAGATATCACTCATTCCATTTTAATGTTTGTTTGTTCTATTTTAAAGAAATATTTACCCATCTCTTATGATATATTATTTGACTTTTAACCCCCACCTGTATCACCTAGTCTGCAATTTCACCAAACTATTGCCTAAGCTTGGATTGTGTAACTGTGAAGTATGAGACTCTGAACAGACTGCCTTCAGGCTTTAATTTAATGGGCTGGTGAAATTTCACAAAATGCCTATGTTGCCATTAAAATTTGTGAGACTATCTTTTAATATTAAAAAGATATCTGACTTCTTGTTAAAGATGACAAATTAATCCCAAATCTGACTCAGTAGTGTAAAGTAAGGTGTTTTATGTACATGTATTATAGATAAAGAAACAGGGAACAGGAGCTAAAAAAATATTTTAGCATTAGGAAAATAGATGAAAAAGTGCTACCTGACTGTGCAAAACCTAGAAAGCTAAAAATTGTGATCAAGAGAAAGCTGAGTAGTGACAAGGAGCCATAAGAACCGGAAGCACCAAGGACAACTGGAAAGGTAAAATTGGAGCTCAAAAGAAAAGGTTAGTTGCAAGTTTATTTTAAAAAATGCACAGATCTCTTATTGTCCCAGTATTGTATGCAGGTGGGCCATTCCCTCCCCAACTCCTACAAAAAATTGAAGCTTTATTCTTTAAGGAAGGTAGACTGGGGAATATTAGGTGCAGTTGGCAGGAGCAGTGCAAGTAGATTAAGTAGAAATTGGCATGGAATTCCACTAGTTTCTGAAGTTTGAGGAATTAGATGTATAGGGTCTGATAAAAAAAAATATGGTGATAGTAAAGTTTAATTTATTGCAGTAAAAGATATATCAACATTAGTCCCAGTCAGAATACTCCCCCTTAACTCAAACCCTTACCCATTTTTCTTACACTCTCTGAGGCACTTCTGAGAGTCCTGTTTTGTGTGTTTTTAGTTGTACAGTCATTTTCATTATGGGGATGGACTGCATATCTCATGGTTTCAGATCCAATACATAAGTTGGATGAGGACACTGCAATATTTTTACAGGTCTACCTTACTCTTCAGTGGCAGTTGGCAACAGCATTCACTGTATTTTTTTAATCATACCTTATAAAGATACCCATGAAAGAGGACTTCCAGAACTGCTTCAGAAAATGGCAAGAATTGTGGGATATGTGTGTTCAAAGTGAGGGGGAGTATTTTGCAGGGAATTAATGGCAATAAGTCTTTCACTGTAATGAACATTCAATATATTTCATCATTGTATCTTGTATAGAGATTTTAGAAAAACATAGGGACTGGGGAGATAGCTCAGTAGAATAAGAGCTTCCCTACCAAGGCTTCCCTACTCAGGCAAAGGCCTGAGTTCCATCCCCTGTTCTGAAAAAGAAAAAATAGAAAAATTTTTTGAAATTGACTAATCCAAAAAATGAGAACTCATAAATGGTCCAGCCAGATGGTTATTCTACAGAGGATATTATTTGATTGCCAACCCCAGTGGGGACAGGGCTTCAGCTGACTTCTACTTTTTCAAATAGGGGTGGATGGCTAAAGATTGCTAGCCATTTGCATAAGTCCTCTAATTGAGAAGATAAATACTTAGGGGAAGGAGGAAAAGCATTCCAGGAAATAGTCTATCGAAAGAAATTTCAGAAGTTCTGTTGTTACTGTCAAAAAGGGAAAGAAAAGATTACTGACCTTTAATATCCTAGAAGAATGCTATTAAAAGTCTTCCAGAACAAAATAGCCTAGAGGATCCAAATGCGAGAGCAGATATGACAAAACTCAATGAAAGAATTAGAACTTTGCAGAAATTAGATCATGACAGAAATGTATAATCAGAAAAAATAAGAGAACGAGTCCAAGAAGTTCAGAATTAAATATTAGTTTGGGGGTGTGTTAGGTGTGAATATAAAGATTAAAGAAATAATACTAGATTTCTTTAAGTTGAAGTTTAAATTGTTGGATTGAAAATGTCCAGCAAAATGGATGGAAATAGGCCTCCACCAGTGTACTATGAAACAAAGAAAAAATCTCAAAACATTCGGAGAGGAAAATAGGATTGAGAATTTTCAAAGACAGAAGTCAACAATGATCAATTTGGGAAGACAGAGCAATAATACCTTCAAAACTCAAAGGTGACTTGTATACCCTGCCACATGTCAGTTACCAGAGTGAATCAAATAGAATGAAGCATACAACAAAATAAAGACATTTTCCTGTATACACAATTCCCATACAGCTCTTTTTTTGAAAGCTAAAATGAGGACTAAAACAGGAAAGCTAAGCATAAGATCAGGAAATGGGATTAGAGGAGACAGAATTTTCCAGTATGAATATGGTGCTATTAAGGCAGCAAGTAGGAAATATGAAAATTATCAGTAGTCATGTGCAGCCAGTGCCATTAAATTAATTAAATATTAAAAATTCTGTTTCATTAGTCCCACCACCATACTTGGTTACATGTGCCTGGAAACTGCTATATTGGACAGATTTAGAACATTTTCATCATTGTGGAAAGTTGTATCAGATAGTACTGGCTTGATGAAATTGTTGAAGAACATGAAGTTGGTAAAATTGACTTGAGGAAATTTTTGAAACTGGAAGTGGAAATTTGAAGTTGAGTTTGTGACAATACTGGTTGGCCACAGCAAATCTGTGCATGAGATTCTATTTCAACAATTCAGCAATATCCTAATGACATGAAGATGGAAGCATCAGAAGATTATTGGTTAATGCTATTTTTATATACTATTAATGATACTACTGTTTGAATATACTTCAGACCTATAAGGTTATTCAGTTGTTCTATGACTGTTGAGAGAAGTCCTTTTACTGAATGGTGATAGTAGCACTGAATATGAAATCTTCCCTCTTAGCAATTTTTTTCTGCCATTTCTATATTTGCTTTTCATTTAAAAACATTTTAAAGTCATTAATTTTTAAGTTTACAGGAAAAGTCTTAAGGTTACTACCTATAAGTTTTGCCTATTTATAATATCCCTGAATTGGACGTGGAGCTGGTTGCTTATAATGTGAAAGAAAATGTTTCATCTTCTATAACAGTAATTGAAGACTTAAGAATACCTGTGAGAAAGTTTTGTACCTTTTAACTATCAACTACAAAAGATGCTTAAAATAGGCTAAAAAAGTATAATCCAGTATTTGCAGAGAATAGAGACACATACATAAAACTTTTCCTTAGCTTGATGGAATCTTTGTGGAAATCTACCTAAAAAAAAAAATCAGTAAAACCAAATAACAAAAATAGAAAGTTGCTAATGAATGAAAAGGAAAAGGGAAATAATCATAAATTACATGAATTATCTCTGAATAGCATTTATAGCTTCTTGATGTTGATTAACCAAAATTATATATTGAGGAGATGAGGGAAAGAAGAATGTAGGGAGCTACAGAAAACAAGTGCAGGGAGTGAGGTAACCAAAATCCTGCTGTTGTGGGCACTCGGTTATTATCTAAAACCAAGAAAAGCAGCAGTGAAAGCATATTGTTTGGATATAGAAGGGAATACCAGAAGAATCAACCAAAAGAAATCAGTCTTTACTAGAATGTAGCACATTAAAAGGTTGGGCAGGGCAACACTTAATTTTTCATAAAGTTTGTAGAAATATTCACTGTATTTATAGTTAACTATAGGTAATTTATTGAAGTGGTAAGTTTGCTTCCACTTGTATGATTTTTTAAAAATAAGCCCATGAAAAGTCACTGTCAAATGAAATACAGTTTACATAGGAAAATACCTGTGGATTTTATCAAACCTAGTTGATATAATAATGATTATGGTAAATTATTAGATGAAAGAGCAAATCAAAGATGTATTTTCAGTACCCATCACCAATTATAATTTAAGATCTTTGGATTCATCTTTTTTTAAGAAAGTTGATTAATCATTTGATGACTTCTCATTAGAAAAGGAATTTTTGGGGCCCCAGAGGATAGCTCAGTGACAGGCACCTGTCTGGCAAACTAAGGTCCTGAGTTCAATCTTTGGTACAAAAAAAAAAAAAATTATTTCAAGATTAGAAGTGATACATTAAGAATTGCATTAATCATTTAACTTTATTCTATACAAAATGACTGCCACATAAAGCATAGGCTAAAGTTGGTTGGTAGATCAATATGGTAAACTGGCTCAATTCTTTACTCAGGAGACCATGTTTTTCTTAAATGTTGGTGGAATTACTTTCGACATTCAATTACTTTTTTTGGACTTATACTATATATCTTTTTGCATATTGCTTAATTATTTTGTTTCTGTCTTAAGAGGGACATTAATATACTATTTTGATGATTGTTTTTAAAATTGTAGTGTGGAGCTAAAATGTAAAATGAAGTTTGCTGTCTACTTACCACCAAAGGCAGAAACTGGAAAGTGCCCTGCCCTGTATTGGCTCTCTGGTAAGTATTATGTGTTTGACTTTTATAATGAAATTTGTTTCTTTTTAACTAGTTTGTCTTACCCTTTTATTTTGTTTTCTAACACATTAGAGGCCTGTCATAGTGTCTGGTCAAGCATCTCTAGTTTGTAATGACTGTAAGTCAAATGCAACTAGCACACCACAATACATAATTAGAAACCATAGGCTAGTAACTGCCACTGAATTCTATGTAATATTTTAATTTAATGCCGCAGAGCTTTTCTGGCACCAGTCTATAAAGTTTTGCTTCTTAATCAGATGTAGAATAGGATGAGAGAGAGTGAGACACTGACACAAGTATTCCATTCACTCTTTTCCCTTCATAAGATGTTAGCACTTTTATGTTCAGAAGTGAATTTTTTCTTTTTTTCTTTCTTTTTTTTTGTATTTTAGGGAAGGGTCTACAGGGTGTTCAGGGTCTCATTACTAGATCGGGCTCATAGTGTTCCACCTGTTTACAGCCTCCCAAGAGCTGGGAGTACAGGTGTGCGCCACCATGCCCAGTCTCAATTGCTGTCTCAGCGCGCCCCAAAGCACTGCCCCGTGCTTGCTTGCAGGGGCTTTAATCCGCTGAGCTACTTGAGTACCTTTACTGCAGTATGAAAATTAGCATCTACAAAAGTATTTTAGTTTATATTCAGTAAGCTTGGATGACACTAATTATCAAATATAATAAGACATTAATATTGACCACTAGAAAAAGATTTATCATGTTAAGCATCTGTTGCTAGTTCATTCTTGGCCATTCTCACATCCTTATAGTCTTAAATACCTGCAGTAAAAAAAAATCATTTTATCACATGACTGAAAAGTTCAGTATTAGGAAAACTTATAGAAATGGTTATTCTTATTTTAGTTCAGTGAGGGATACAAAGATTAGGCTGAATTTTGGTGCTGAGAACAACCTGTATGTAAAAAAACAAGTTTTTTATTTTATTATAACCAAATATTAGCCCACTTACTTTGAACAGTTACATTTTGATGAATAACTTGTCACATGTTTGTTTTATTTTATTATGTGTTATAGTACAGGGCCTACAGGGTCTCACTATACAGATTGGACTGAGTGATCTTCCTTTTTTCAGCCTCCCAGGTCCTGGGATTTTAGATGCATGCCACCAAGTCCAGACTCAGTATCTCAGCGCACCTCAGGGGCGGGGCCAGCATGGCACTGTAGGGATCAAACGCTGGTCCCTGTGCCTACCTAAGCAGGCGCTTTAGTCTGCTGAGTTATCTGACAGCCCTTGTCACTTTTTTTTTTTTATTTGCTCAGGACAGGGTCTACAGGGTCTCACTACATAAATCAAACTCATACTATTCTCCTGTTTTCAGCCTCCCAAGCACTGGGATTACAGATGCACGCCAACAGATCCAGTCTCACTAACTATCTCAGCTTGTCTCACCAGTGGGGCTAGCACAGTACCAGGAATGGAACCCCAGCAGCTGTGCTGACACATATTTAATTAGCATGTTTGCTAATACCTCATGGGCTGTTGTAATAATGGCCATATGCCCGTACAGTTTTGTAGTTCTATAGTTTTAAAAATTCCAAATTTCCAAGTATATCTGGTCCAAAGAATTTTTCTAGTTGAAATTTTAGTAAGGATAGTTATGGGAACTGGGGAGATAGCTGTGGTCTAAGTGCCTGCCTGGTAAGCGCAAGGATCCAAGTTTGATCCCCAGTGCCGCATGCCATGTCAGCCCTAAACCCTGGGTGTGTCATTACAAGTGTGCCAGCCCCAAAACCAGGCATGGTGGCACACTTGTAATCCCAGCACTGGGGAGGCTGAGATAGGAGAATCACTACAAGTGTGAACTGCATAGCAAGATCCAGTATCAAATAAATAAATAGTTTCTGAAAAAGAAAAGGTTAGTTATGAGATCACTTAATCTATAGCAATTGTTAAATTAATTCTATTGGAAGTTTTCTAAGAATGGAATGGTAGTGTGTTATTCAAAGTTATTTCTATAACAAAAATAATAATAAATGAGTTTGCTTTCCCATTATAAAAAAGTTTTTAAAATTACTTCATAGGGGGCCTTGCTGGTTAGCACAGTTGTTTAAGCACCTGCTCATGCAAATGCAGTCAAGTGCAGAATATCATGGTTTAATCCCCAGCTCCCTGCACCTTACCAGACCTGCCCTTAAGGCAGTCTGAGCCAGCCAAGAATAAAAAAGTAAAAAATAAAGTACTTCATAGGATAGCATGAGATAACAGTATTTTTGATCTTCAGGTTTAACTTGCACAGAACAAAACTTTATATCAAAATCTGGTTATCATCAAGCTGCCTCAGAACATGGCCTTATTGTCATTGCTCCAGATACTAGCCCTCGTAAGTATTCTTGTTCCAGAAATCCTTTATAAAAGTCTAAATCTTATAAGTCTCAGTTACAAACAATATAATGTTCATTGTACAATTCAATTTATTTATTGATTGATTGATTGATTGATTGTGGAACTGAGGATTGAACTCAGGCCCTTGTGCTTTCCAGGGAAGCACTTATTCCACTGAGCCATCTCCCCAACCCCATGTACAATTCATTTTATATTTTTACTGTTATTTCTTCATCTTTCAAGTAACATGACTAAAAGACCATGCTGTGAATGAACAGGGGAAACAGGATGGAATGGTTTTAAAGTATATTAGAACCTGTTTTCAAATCAAGATAGAGAACAAACATGTACCTTCCTTTCCTCTAAGATCAGTGGTAGAATTGAAAGAAGATAAATACTAGGGAAGGGTCATCAGAGAAGGTACAGATCCCAGTCCTCCAGCCTCATCGCAGTTGGAAGTAGTTTATATTTGTAATTCCAGGAAAAAGGTTTTATAATTCTGGAGAGTAAATTCCAAATTACCACTGCCAGTGCAACCCATGGCTGAATAAAGAAACAATCACATGTCTGTAGTTGTGGGGAGACAAAGGGGTTCTAAGTCCCGTCAGAACAATGATTAATCAGAACAAAGACCACAACCCAGGCCAAACCTGAGTTTTATTAATTTGTGAACAGGGGAGTGGCTCAGAATGAGTGACAGTGAGAATGGTGGGAAGTAGTTGCAGTGTGCAGAGAAGTCTGTAGAAAGAGCACTGGATTTTAGTAACAAGCACACTCTTAAGTTAGGAGGAACCTGCATTCACGGTTTGAGGGAGTAGCTTATGTTTTGGGCTAGTGCTTCAGCTTTGCTTTCTGGCCTTAATGCCCTGAGACATCATGCATTCTTTCTTCAGCCTCTTGTCTTAGCTACCTACAGTGCAGCATCACTGCACCTGGCTCATGCATATTAGTTGGGCATGATTAACCTATTGCACTGCTCCAAAGGCTACACGCCAATACTTAGCAGGACTCATTTATATTGCTTAAAGCCAGTTGAGAGGGTAAACAGCTCTGTATGTATCAATATGTGGAATCAGAGCAAGTTTAGCTGAAGTGGAGATAATGGTGTTCTTTCAAGGCAACCTGTCCTTGTGGTCCTCTATAAGAAAGTTTCTGTACAATTCTGAGAGAAGAATATACACCTCTGACTTCATTGCCAAAACTGGCCCCATTCAACAACAGAAGATACAGGTATTACATGAAAAAAGAGAGGACTCACAGTATGTGATCAACAGCACGACTGCAAATGGACCTGCACATTTATCCAGAATTATTTTTAAACATGGGGAATTACTACCTCAGATGAAAGCGTAAGAATTTTCCTTGATAGGTGGATGCAGTATTAAAGGAGAAGATGATAGCTGGGACTTTGGCACTGGAGCGGGGTTTTATGTGAATGCTACTGAAGACCCCTGGAAAACTAATTACAGAATGTACTCTTATGTAACAGAGGAGGTAATTTAATTTGTTTTATAATTATTAATTGATGACTATCAAAAGTTTAATTTTTTTAGCAAAAGCTTTTGTCCTGAAAAGCTAGGTTATAGAATGGTGACCTTATGCTTATACATTTTTGTAAATCATCTTAGTAGAAATTCCAAAGCTTACTAGTCCTGTTTGCTACAATTTAAATTAACCTTCAGTAGATGTTTGTCTTACTTTTCTCTTCATGCTGAAACAAAATACCTGGCACTAAAAGGGGTAAAGGTTTATTCAGTCACAAGTTATAGAAGTGTCAATGTATTATTGGAGTTGGCTCCAAGGCAGCATGGCTTGGCAGAGAGGCATTGCAGAGAAGAACCAGTTCATGGCGAGCAGAAGACAACAAAAGCAAGTAAGGAAGGGACCTTAACAAAGTCTTTCTGCCCATTTTTCTTATGCAAGTTACTTAAGGCAGGTAGCAGTCATACCCTTAATTGTAATACCCTTGAGCCCTGCACTGCACATGAATCAGTTATAACATCAGATACTGTAGATTCAGTAAAAAGGGTGAAAAAGCCCCACCTGTAACTGCATGAGGCTTTGGGAGGACATCTGAACACAAGCCATAATAATATTTAAAGATCTAAATAATTGTGTGGAGACCTGTGTACCCAGATCATCAAAGAAAATAGTATTTGAAGCAATCTATCATTTCCTAGTAGCTAGTTCTTTCAGATTATATTTTATAATGATAAGCCAAAGTTTAGTTACAAAGGACAACTTCTATTTATAATGCTGATGTGCAATTTATTCATTTATCTTAATTTTATGGTTTCATCATATACTTTTTTTTTTTCTTTTGGTGGTACAAGGGATTGAATTGGACTGTTGGGCTTTCCAGGCAGGCACTTAAAGACAATATTAAAATTTGGATCACCTACAATTTCTTTTTCCGTTTTCTCCCTGGTGGTGGGTAATCTAGGGCCTCACACATACTGGGCAAGCATTGTAGCACTAAGCTATTTCTTTAGGCCTCAACCATCCATAATTCTTAGACCCTAGACAATAGTTATGTTTTATTATATTCCAGATTTTTTTCTTATGGCTAATATTCACAATTATAAAATTTATGATATAAATTTTATAAAATATTTTCTATAAAATATTTTCAAATATTCTAACTTAAGAATTGCACAATGCTCTGTCAGTGCCATAATTAAGTTTTTTTGCTAAGATATTTGTTTTTGTGTATATTTTTATCATGACAGATATTACTTTGGTTATCTTTACACATATTTTCCCCTAAGGATTTTCCCTTAGAATTTTCCCAAATGAAGTTACCAGGAAAAAAGTTGTCTGACTTCCTCAGGTTACTCTTGAAGAAGTCTATACCAGCTAAATGTGGTGGCACGTGTTTGGAATCCCAGCTACTCGAGAGACTGAGATGGTAGAATCCTGAGCTCAAGGCCCGCCTGGATAGCATAGTTGAAAGCCTGTTTCACAAGGAAGTCTACCATATATTCTCCAGTGAATATATTAGTATCTGTTGTCTGCCTAAGTTTTTTTTTTCTTTTAATCTTTATCAGTTTAGACATCATAAGGCTGAGTTAGAGGTATTGATTATGTAATCATTTTACATAAATTTGAAACATTTTAAACTTATTTTCTCTGCAATTCTATCACACTTTCGAATTTTTTCTAGCTTCCCCAACTCATAAATGCCAATTTTCCAGTGGACCCCCAGAAGACATCTATTTTTGGCCACTCCATGGGAGGCCATGGAGCTCTGATTTGTGCTTTGAAAAACCCTGGAAAATACAAAGTAAGATTACCTAAGTTTCTAGTGATAAATATTTCTCTTGAATAATATAGTATTAGGAACTGTTCAAAGAATGAAATTATGATACTGTCTTTGTATCAGGACTACAATTTGCTAGGATAGGGTATTAAATGTGATAATACAATGCATCTACAGACTCGGAAGCATAACTATTCCATCACAGCGGTTTCTTGTTGGCTTATTGGAAACATTATTAAATGTAGCTTAGCTTTTTGTGGGCTTTTTCAAGCTGTAGTTTTAGGCACCCCCCCTATGGGCAGTTATTCTTGATTGATATCATTGCAGTAGTATGTATCATTTACTTATGTTTTTTAGCAGGTGTCTTTGTGAACTTCACTTTGGTTTTCTGAGATAAAGGAAGGTATTCATGATTTGCGAAAGTTTTAAAAATTTATGTTCTTAATGTATCTAATGAAATACAGCTTGAATGAAGAAAAGGTCACTCTCAGCCTTTTCCATTCTCTTATTTCAAGCTTTAAACCTGCATGTAATTTAGGTTTTAAGTGTGCCAGATTTGAATAACCACCACATGTAGGGAGTCATACAGGGGCACAGCAACATATTACAACAATTGAAAAAGGAAATATCATAGTAATGATGATCTTAGGGTCGCTTCTGATTTTAAAAGGTCATTCTTATCTCAAGATTTGTTTAATTCACTTGTTTTCTGTAGGTAAGAATGAGGCTTTTATTTTCCCATGTTTTTATATAAGATAGTCATTTTATTGTCGCAAGTTGAAGAGGTGAACTTATTTTATTCTTTAGAGAGAAGCTAGCAGCTTTAATCAATGTGTATAAATGTATATATTGATTAAATAGTCTAATACTGAAAGATTTTTGCCTGTACATCTTACCCTATGCAATACAAAGTTGTCCAGGAAACAAAATTATATTAGAAATTCAGTCACATACAGTATAAAGACATTCTTTACTGTTTTCTTGGTACTTTTTAAGAGAAATAATGTCTCCAACATAATTTTATATTACTATAGATTAAGTTTTAGTGGAAAGAAGTAAATCTGAATATAAACATTCTTTGTACTTTAAGTTATAATGCATTGCTTTGCAATGAGCAACTATGTTTAGGAGCTCTATTGATAGAACACTTGAACAGTACACTGTGGTGAAGAGGCCCACAATTGAGTTCTGTGAAACATCAGAAGGAAAGTTTTTTATGAGAGTTCCTGTGGCAAGTTAGAGGTTTTAAGCAAGGTGCAAGTATTTGGTTTAGCATCATATAACATATATATATTTTTTGTTTTTGTTTTTGAAGTCTGTGTCAGCATTTGCTCCAATTTGCAACCCAGTGCTCTGTGCTTGGGGCAAAAAAGCCTTTACTGGCTATTTGGGAACAGATCAAAGTAAGTGGAAGGTAGGTACTAAGTAACTATTAATGCTCATTCTTTAATTTTCAAGGTTGTTAAAAAGCTATACCAACTGGGGGAATCTCTTGGCAGTGTAAGCACGTGCATGGCAATGCAAATACCTGGGTTCAATTCCCAGTACCTCATGCCATGATGTCCCCAGAATCCCAGGTGTGTCATACCAGCCCAAAAACAGGGCATGGTGGCTCATGCTTGTTATCCCAGCACTGGGGACGGTAAGACAGGAGGATCACTACAAGTCTGAACTGTGTAGCTAGACCCTGTACCAAGTAAATGAATAAGTAATTTTTTTAGAGAAGCTATACCCATGTAGCTATTATATTTCTGGCCCACTCAAGTTAAGGCTTGAAAGTTGGATATAAGTAGAAAAGTATATATATAGTCAACCTTCATATCTGTAGGTTTTATATTTTTTGATTTTACAAAAATAAGTTTTTGTAATTATATCTGTACTATGCTCAGGCCTTTTTCTTTTCATGTTCCCTAAAGAATGCACTAATAACAACTATTATATGGACTTTACATTGCATTAGGTATTGTGAGTAATATAGAGATGATTGAAAGTGTGCCAAATGATGCTCATAGATTATATATAAGTGCTATACCACTTCATGTAAGGGACTTGAGCATCTGTGGATTTTTATATCTGAGGGAAACCTGGAACCAGTCAATCCACTGTTGATATTAAGGTACAACTATATATGATAAGGTCCATAACACTGTTTTCTCATAGTATTGAATCATGGAAGATAGTTTAAGACTACTAGTTTTCAACCAGTGTTTCTTTTTGTAGACTTACGATGCATCTGAGCTTGTGAAGTCTTATCCAGGTTCTCAGCTGGACATATTGATTGATCAAGGAAAAGATGACCAGTTCCTTGCAGATGGTCAACTACTCCCAGATAACTTCATCACTGCTTGTACAGAAAAGAAAATTCCTGTTGTTTTTAGATTACAAGAGGCAAGTACTAGGAAACCTTATTAAGCTAAACAATATAACTATTAAAAAGGCAGAATTCCAGAGTTCTTAATTATCTTTATTTTTAAAAACATAAAGTGCTACCTCTGGTAAGAGCTTTGTGAGTTTTGTGTTCTTTTTATTTGAATCTGCATGTCCATTTCATTTTCATTAGAAAAATATCATCTGTATAAAAATTTGATCCCCTTTTCCTTTACTTCTGCCATTCAAATTTGAATAATTTAGCTTTACTCAGTAAAAGTAGAATCATAGTGTTCCCTCAGTTCATGAGCCTAATATGTTCTGGAAAAGATGGCCACAATCATGTTCATGCACAAAAGACCTGAAGCCTCACCTGTGGCCCGTGACACCTTGGGGGTCATTGAGACACAAGCCATAGGAAGGAAATAAGGACTAATTTGTTCTTTCATTATTCCTCATTTCTTGTACACAAGCTAGCCTCACAAGTTGATTACTGAGCATTACACACACTGAAGCACTTTACATTATTCAGCTTTTCTACTATCTATCTCCAGCCAGCAAATCTTCCTTGCCTAAAATACTTCTTCTTTTTCTTTCTTTTTTTTTTTTTTGGTCTTTTTTGATCCAGGATCTTGCAGTGCATTTCAGACCAGCCTAGGCTGGTCTCATACTCGCAGCGATCCCCCCATGTCAGCCTTCCAAGTGCTGGGAGTACAGCTGTGCACCACCATGCCTGGCTCTAAAATACTTCTGCCTATCCACTAAGAACCTATTTATGCTACTATAGTTTTGTGTAAAGAAAATTTGGAATTTTTAAAAATATTCATATAGCTTCGGAATATAATATAAATAAAATCTATGTTTCTGGATGAATATGAACACTGAAAACTAAATTTTTTTTAATTTTTAAGAGGGATATGTCAGGAATACAGACAATAAAATGCAGTCATAATGGTAACTTCATAATTCTTTGTGTAATGTAGTCTTTTACAGTTTATAAAAGTTTCACATTAACTCATTTGTAATACTTAGGTCATTAATGAAACTATTCCTTTGCTGTCTGCTTTACAAATGAGGAGAGAGGCTGAGAAAATAATTTGCTTACCTAAGGTACCACAGCTAGTATTTGATAGAACCAGGACTCCAGTAAAGTTATGACTAAGATCTGTTCTGTCATCTGTGCCATTTCCAGATAAGGTCGTGTGTTCCTAGGGAACAAATGGATGGACTATGCATAACTTGCTACCTCTCTAACTTTGGCAGCAGATGATAGCAGTCTTCTTTGCTTATGAGGATATTTTGACATGTAAATGCTGTGGGGAAATTATCCAAAACCAGTCCTATAGATGTACATATATCTTGTCCTCTTTGTATCCTCCTTATATAATAGAACTCTTTATATTTTTATAAACATTTGACATCACAGTAACATTTAGATCAACAACCAACTTTGAGAAACTCAAATATAAATTTGACTATAAATATAGTAGTGAGCTTAACTGTATTAATTATAGTTATAAGTGACCATATTTTTTTCCAAATGGTCCTAGCTTCTTGGCCCTAGCCCTTTTGGTGATCTTTTCTGCTTCCCATGAGACTGTGCCAGAAAGTACTGTTATAGTGTCTGCCTGCCAACAGAACCTGAAAATCCCTGGAGTGTGTTACTAAAAAAGGCCTAGGTTTAAAATACAGATGACATTTTTGAAGGTAAAAAATTAATCAACGTATTTATTTCTAAAATACTATACCGCAAGCAATCACCATAAAAATGTGTTTGGCTGAATTTATGAGTAGTCAAGATACAGCAGGCAGCTTTTCAAAAAATAATTTTTAAGATGTTAAAATCACCACAGCCTTGAGCTCAAGCATGATTTTTCATCCACATTCCATCATTGTCAGGAAGGGTAAACTGTGGGTCTCAAGACAGGTTGCATTTAAGTTTGTTGTCATTGACTCAGCAGCCAGCTAGGTAATCTACTTATGTAAGGTGCCACAGCTAGTATTTGTTCTTATTTTGCCTGACTAGTGATTCCAGAGAGGCCTTTTTCTGATTTCCCAGTCAACTTCCAGTAACCTGAGGTTACAGGTCTGGGGTTTTCTTATCTGCTTTATTATTTTATTGTAAGTATGGTGCAAGTATTTCTTTATAAAACAGAGCCTATGAAAAAATAAAATAAAATAATAAGCCAAAAATATGCAGGGTATATATATAAATAACTGATCCAAGGAGAGGGGAAAAAACTGTTATGAGTCAAGGGATGATTTACCTAATTTCATTGCTTCGTATCTTTTTCAATGGTACTAAATACTCCCAATTTATAGTCTGTCAGGTAACAAAAACTAAGAAGTTGATCAAGAGGGAGGAATTAATGCAAGGGAATATTTATGTGCTTATTTTGTGTATTTTGTCTGATTATTTGGCTTAAGGGAATCTAAATTTGAAAGGAAAACAAAGCCATAGGCCACAAAATTCCAATAGCTCTACACAGATACCATATTTTAGTCTGAAAAGGGTTTTCTACCTCTGGTATCTTTAGTTGTTGAAGTTATGTAGCAAAACAATTCAGTAACTTGATACTGAGGAAATCGCCAGGAACAGCATTCCTTTCTTAGAATCTAGGCCTTCCTACCTCCTCAGGTCGCAGGATCTTTTTTAAGGTTCAAAGGCTTTTTTGGCCTTTGCATCTCTAAGAACACAGTTGCAGTAGTAAGGACTCCCACTCATCTATGTCCCCGTGCATAGCACAGTTATCTGTTTCATAGACCCTCAAGGTTTGCTAAATAAATGTGGGTACTTCTTATTTGCTCTGTAGAAATCTAAGAATCTCTAGGGATAGGCTTTTTTAGTTGGGTTCAAAAAATGTAGAAAAACATTGCCTCTTAGAATGGGTATCTATCATAGTTACCAGGATACTACTTCATTTTTAATGAAGAATGAAAGAATGTGTTTGTCTACTTTTATACTGCAGAACTCATTTTTGTTACTAAAGATTTTTCCATTTAAAGTTTGAGGTGGAAAAAGTAGGGCCCCTTCAGTGTCACTAAATATAGACAGCTGTAGAAGCTGCATAACACTGTATAACATACTGAACCACCTCTATTAGTCAAAGAATGTAGTGAAAGCAGCTGCCCCATTTAATAAGACTGATAAATAGAACTCGAAACTAGCCAAGACAACATAGCTATTTCTAATCGTACCCATTCAACAGGATGCCAGTAGTTCAAATCTATTATTTTGCCTGTATGCTACCATTTTTAAAAATCCTTCTTGGTTTCTTGTAATGTGCATTTTCTACTTTCTCATAAAGGTAACTCTTAACTTTAAATATCATTATGGAAGTTAGGGCATTTGCTTTAGAGTTTAGATGAAATGTACTGTACTGTTTCCTCCTGTAGTACATTCTTGACAGTTCAAAGTTGCCATTCTGGTTTACCCTGGGTCTTGCAATACTGCTTACTATAACAGGGGCTGTCCATCTTGCATATAAATCTGTGTAAGACTTAGCATATAGATATGGCACACAGGACACATGAGCTTTTGTCACACAGTTCTTCTGCAGCATCTGTTTGGCTGTATCTGTAGACTTTTTTTTTTTTTATCATACTGATCTTTTGATTTGTGAAAATCAACAGTTCCTGCTTTTCTTACATTTCACAGCAACATGCTTTTCTTTAAATTCCTTTCTTTAGGTGTAAATTTAGCCAGCTGGGACTAGTGCAGTTATTGAGAGATGTGCAGTCAAGTAATCCCAGGCTCAGCTTGTGTCTTGTCAACTCTCCTCACATCATGTCCACAATAGAAGACAGATCGCTTTTATATTACTTTAATGACTTACTTGGTTTTAGTGCTCTAAAACTGTTTATATCTGCTGTTCTAATATGAACACACTATGGCTCTGGAAGTAAAAGCTTGAGAAGATTTACTGATTAATCACAATCTTTGGGATAAGCTAGTATTTTTATTTATTATGTGTTTATGAGAAATTACCATTTCCCCCCATCAAACACCTTTTGCCAGTTAAATTAGAACTTCAAACTCATTTACTTATTAGATTTATCTCTTCTAGTATATTCTGTCTTGCTTTTAAATTATGTGTAGGGTGGATGGCTCACTATAAAATTATCTGGTGTTAAACACACTGTAAATAGTTATTCCCATTAAATTTTTTTCCCCATTTTTTCATGAGTGCAATTTAGCTTGAACTCACAGGAGGTAGGTGCCATGGTCCCCAGAGAAGGGGCTTGTTTCCCTAAACACTAGTTTTAACTGATTGGGTAAACTAAAGATTTTCTCAACAGTATATTTTCTTTTCTGGATCTTGTTTTCAAAAGCTTTCTTAACTTAGTACCCAGTTCGAAATGGGTTCAGTGAATAATTCCTTTTTCTTTTAATAAAGCCATATATAGGAGGTAGAATTATTTTTATGCATTTTTATTAGTGCATATTTGTTTTCCAAAATCCTGGGTTTCACTGTGGTATTTGCACACATGCACATAGCGTATTTTAGTCATACCCTTCCTCCTACCAACGTTACCCTCCTTTATACCATCCTGTTTTCTCCTACCTAGTCTTACCTCTTATCAGATAGTCTGGATGAGGAATTAAGTTGATGTATGGGGGCTGTATTTGGCTTCCCAAACAGTGCTAGAGCTTTTAGGAATTTTTGTGTTTTTCCCTCTATTGCTTGTGGGCCTTCATTTGTATTTTGCCAGTTCTTAGCTTACAGATGTCAGTGTGTTTCTTTGAGTTACAGTGTTGCTAAGCTGTCTACATCTTGATTTTAATCCTTGTGTGTATGACCATACACCTACTCTGCATATGTAATTGATATGTCATTTCCTCTCTGCATATTCGTAACAGCTTTGGAAACCAAGGAATGTGAAATGCTTAGCTTTTCTTCATATTTTGTTGCTCTTTTAATATAGAAAGAAAATGTTAAAGTACAGTATGACAGTTAATTTTTATTGAAATTTTCAGTGTAATATTTTGACAATTTATAAGATTAATTATTGAGATTGACATTTAATGTCCCTAACATTAATGTTTCTGAATGGCAGATAAATGTCATCTCTATTTTGTCTTCTAGGGTTATGATCATAGTTACTACTTCATTGCCACCTTTATTGCTGATCACATCAGACATCACGCAAAATACCTGAATGCATGAAAAACTTCAGATGAAGGAATCTCTTCAAGATTATAAAAATTAAAATAATTGCTGAGAAAAAAATTGTTAAATACAAGATTTCATAATGCTAACAGCTTCTTTCTACAGCTGAATCACCTTCTGAATGATTACAGAAAACCTGCTTCTGATTTTAAAAGTTATTTTACCAGTGTTCGCATAGGAAACTTTTAATAATTCTCTTTTGCTATCATTTGGAAGTCTTTGTATATTAATCTCAGGACACTGAATATAAAT